>PVKU01002797.1:0-22534 GCA_004027475.1 Anoura caudifer
TAAGAAAAAGAAGATAAAAAATATGAACAGTAAAAAGACAGCAAACTCACAGGTATTAACAACCAGACCTAAAACAAAAGCCAACTAAGCAAACCACTACAACAGGAGCAGAAACACAGAAATGGAGATCACATGGAGGGTTAGCAATAGGGGAGTGGGAAGAGGAGAGAGAGGGACAAGGTACATAGAACAAGTAGCATAGATGGTAGGTAGAAAATAGGGGGAGGGCAAGAATAGTGTGGGAAATGTAGAAGCTAAAGAACTTATGACACATGGGCATGAACTAAAGGGGGGAATGTGGGTGGGAGGGGGTGTGCAGGGTGGAGGGGAATGAAGGGGGGAAATGGGACAACTGCAATAGCATAATCAATAAAATATAATTAAAAAAAAAAAAAAACTTCTTGCCACACTAGGAGGAATTCTCCCACATTCTTTGTTCCTTTTAAAGGGCAACTTGTTGTAGTGAAAATCTTCAGAGTTGAACAGCTTTGAGTGTGACTCCTGATTCTTGTGCCTACTACCTGTGTGTCCAAGGGTAGATAAATTTCTCTCTCTGAGCCTCAGTAGTCTCTTCCATAATATTTGAATTAAATAAACACCTGCCTTGCACTGCTCATAATGAAATTTAAACAAGAATACACACATACAGCCTTTAGTACATGTCTGTCCCATAGTAAGTGCCCAACTGAAGCTAGTTCCTCAGCCATTCCTCCCTTTCGGGACTGTGGTCTCTTTTGCTTTAAGAAACATCTCTAGCTGACACATCTCTGGTTGGGTCACTTGGCACAGGAAAGGCAGTGAGCAGGGAGTCAGGTGCCTGTTAGTTGCATGCTGTTTTTAAAGGGAAATGCCTTGTATGCCCCCATAAAGTTGATCCCTAATTAAGACCTCCCTGAAGAGGTCTTGGGTCGACCTCTCAAGCCCAGAGCTCTGGCTGGTTGGGAAGTGCAGTGCTAAAAATTAGAGGCCATGGAGGGAAGGTAGAGCCCATAGATAACTACATTCTTCCTTCCTCCATCTCCAAAACTCTGTCCTACTCACTTGTTGATTGGAGTGGAGAGTGTGGGTGCAGAGGTGCAGCCTAGAGAGTTTTCAAAGACCTAGACTCAACTTCACAACCAACTTACTGTGCAACTTTGGCCAACTCCCTTCCCCTCTCTTGACTGCAGTTTCTATTTCTGAAAGGTGAGAGGCTTGGGACCAATGTTCTTCAGTGTTGCTAGAATTCCACATGCCTCCCCCTTAGGCCTGAAATATGGCTGCAATGGAGACTGAGGACACCATCTGCTTCTCCCTGCTCCCACCCCAGCCTGTAGCTGTTGGGCCTTTACCTGGACTTGTCCTGAATTCTGTCTGGGCAGAATCCCCCAGGCACCCAGGCTGCCCCCCTACTGAGACCTTTCTCAGGGTGGTGTGGCCCAGAGACTAGGGTCTTGGAGACTTCCTAGAAGAAGGGCTGCACTATTTTATCATGGGCTTCACCAGGAACATGGGAGAGCCAATTTTGATTTCCAGCCTGATTCCTCCAGGACCCAGGAGAACAAAGCTGTTTGATAGGAAGTTAGACAAAAAGGTCAATGTGCGAGGAGGGAGAAATCCACCAGCCTGAAACCCAGAGCATGGTTCCTCTACCCAGACAGCTCCCCAAAATCCCACATCCTTGATTCAAAGCAGCACTGGGAAGGATGAACAGCATTGTCAGCTGCTCGTGGGCCCTGGCACGTTATTTGTGAGTAAGATCTCCTGACAGAGCTGAGTCTTTAAGACATATTCAAAGTTCAGAAGGCCTAGGATACTTTGGGTCACCATTTCAAATGTTCATGATCCTTCTACAGAGGCAGTGTGACAAAATGGTCAAGCACAGAGATTGGGACTAGGCTGCTTGGGCTGTACAACTTCAGACAAGCTACTCAACCTCTTCGTGTTTTGTCTCCATTTCCTCATCTATAATATGGAAATAATATTGTTTGCCTCTTAACAAGCCCTCTGAAAACCCCAGTTCTTACTTGTTACTCTTACTTGTCTGGTGGTATACCATTTCTATTGTTCAGAAGGAAGTCTTCTCAATCACCCTTATAACGCCCTGTGAGAATGGCATGAAAGGCATTATCCGCATGACATCTTTCCACAAACCACCTCCTCTAATCCCCATTATAAACCCAAGCTTAAGCATTGTTATCCTTACTTTTCAAATAGGAAAACTGAGTCTAACAGAAGAGCATCACCAAGCCCACTGTCCCATCCATTCTCTAGTGCCTCACCCATGAATAAGATTGCTGCAGCCCTGCCCTTCCTAAAGGCAGCAAGACCTCTGGGTTGGACTGGAGCTCCAAGCTCCATGCTCCTTTACTTCCATTCCACCGAGGGGTATGGGACCTTGACCTTGGAGCACCAGGCTTGGAGCTAGGAACTTCTGAGAGCCTAGGTCCATCCCAGCCCCAGGTCTGCAAAGACCACCATGTAGAATCCCTGTTTGGAGCCTGTTCCCAGGCCAGTTCTCCCTTGGAGAGCCCTGGGCCATTTGGCTCTGCTGCTTTGGCAAAAACCTTTCTCTTCTTAGTGAAAAACTTATTTTGATAAAGCATTCTTATAAGTCATGGATGTCGGCCTGATTGTAGAAAAAGTGTCAACGTGGAATCAGTGCAAGACTTGGTGTTTTAATTATAGCAACACTCTTTAATTCTGTCACACTGCCACCCCACCCATCCTGTTCTTGTGGTAGGGAATGGGAGAGGGCCTGTGTGACCTGGAGCTGTCTCCCAGGGAACCAGGCCAGCCTTTCATCGTCAGGATGTGTTGGGTCCCAACTGGCCCCACAGTGAATTTCCAAGGTCAAAGTCTCACAGCCCTAAAAGAATTTAACATTCAGGAAAGTCTAAGGTGGAAAGTAGCTCAGATACCACCATATCCAACACATTCATTTCAGGTGGGAAAACCAAGGGACTCTAGTTATACTGCGTATAGCAGGCCTATTTTGTCTTATTATATGACCAACCCTGTAGAGAGGGGGCAAGAAGAGGCATGACTGCCAAGGCAAGTTGTGTGTGAGAAGGCCCAGAAACATAGACCAGGGGCAGGGAAACAGAGGAGAAGGAGCTGGCATGTACCAAGCACCTATTATGTGCCAGTCACTGGGCTCATCACTTAAGATTGTCATTTTGGGTCTTTTCCTCATTTTATAGATGTGAAAACTGAGGCTCCAAAGAGATTAAGTGACTTACTAAGGGCCAAACAGCCAGGATATGGACCCAGATCTTCCAGACCCCAATTCTTGGGCTCCTCCTTTTGAAAACTATAGTTGGCTCCTTTCTTAAGCAGGAAAAGTCTGAAGTCAAATCTTCTTTGTTCCCTATTCTTCCTGACCAATTCTCCAGAATCAAGCACTCAGTTGCCCTATATTGTCTTATTGAATAAAAGAGGCCTCCGGGAATAACCTCTCTCTGTTGACTTAGAGGTCTCACCTTTCCCCTAGGTGACCAGTATACTTTCTGGCATTTTGAGTGTCTATGATCTACTGATACAAAATGACTCAAGCAATATCTTTATTTTCAAGATGTCAAGTCAACCCCAGGTACACCCAGGAATGTGTCAGGACATGGGAGCCAGTCACCAGAGGGACATAAGATTATTAGGTGAGACCCAACAGGCAAACATCTTCAAAGCAAGGATGGAAGTGGTACTGGAGGGCTAGCAGTGGGGGAGGGGTTTTTTGGCTTACAGAAGCCTCAATCTAAACTTCAGATTCTTTTAAAAAATTCCTTTGCATTAGATCTGAAACGCCCCTGGCCTGATCCCAAGATGCCAGCACCATCCTTGTGTCAATTAAATGTCTGCAGATGCCATGAGCTGAATCAGCTTCTAACTACACTTCATTGCCCTGGGATCCCAAATAACCATTATGAAAGGTAAGGGAACAGTAGGTGGTTCTTGCGCATTCCATTGCACCTGGTATCATGTGGGGGCCTCCTCACACCTGGCTGAAACATCCCCCACCAGGCCACACAGGGCACTTGAGATTCCACATGGGCAAATGGCTACTGTTAACAAGATGAATTGTTTCCCCCAAGTTCATATGTTGAAGTCCTAACCCCCAGTACCTCAGAATATGACTATTTTATTTGGACATGGGGTCCAAAGAGCTAATTAAGGTAAAATGAGGTCACTGGGTGGGCCCTAATCCCATATAACTGGGGTCCTTATAAGAAGGGGAGATTAGGACACAGACGTGTGAAAAAGAAAGACCCCATGAAAACACAGCAAGAAGACGGCCATCTCAAGCCAAGGAGAGAGGCCTCAGAAGGAACCAACCCTGCCCGCACCTTCATCTGGGATTTCTAGTCTCCAGAACGAATAGAAAATAAATTTCTGTTGTTTAAGCCTCCCAGTCTCCCACCATCTCCCTTTCTTCTCTCCAACATACCTGGCTGTCTCCTTCCTGCTTCCCCACCCCTTCTTTTCCTGGATAATTAATTGGCATTAAAAAGTATATTATGGGATGAAGAGGTTGGGGGTTGCCTTTTAACATATATGGAACTGAAGTGGGAAGGACTGAGGTCAGGAAGGGCCTTTCTTTTCCTCTAAGCAGCCCAGCCCTCCAAGGCCAAAGGCACTTTGAGATTGCAAGAAACTAAGCAGATAAGCCATGCCCACCCCAGTCAGTGGGTGAGCCAGATTTGTGGGCCACAGCTGGCCTTTTCCAAAGAAATGATATTGTAAAGGCAGGTTGGTTCCCAGGCTACCCCACAGAAAACCTCTCTGGTCTATCATAGAGCTCTAATACACTCTCTTTCTATCCTGTAGAACATAGTATGAGATATCATCTCAAAACTAATCTTTAAACTCTATAGAAAAAAATAATAACATCCACCATGAAGTAAGTGGAGAAAGATTTCCATACTTGGAAGAAAGCAGATTGTGTTGGGGGAGGGCCGAGGAGGTAAATGGAGTCCATGGTGGCTAGTCTGAAGGGGGCTTCTGGGATTTCTCAAGGGCTTTTGAGGCTGAGTACTCTTGTTCTTTATTATGTCTAATTTCACTTCAGAACACAAGGTCCCCTCTGTATTCTCTCAAGAAAACTGAGCTGATCGCCGTGATTGGGCCATTTGAGGGGAAAGTGCAAGCCGGAGAAAGGGGGTATGACTGGATAGCAGCAGAAAGAGGGCTACTGGGGGGGACAATTATTGGGAGAGAAGGGCTGGTTGATGGGTCAGAACTCAGCGTGTGTGAGTCCAGTCTTTCCTTTCCATCCTAGCAAGGGGCTAAGGCACAGGGAAGGGCTCCAGAGCCACATGTCCTGGCTTGAATCCCGGTTCTATCACTCACCAGCTTTGTGATACTAAGGGAATGCCACAACTTCTCTGTGTCTCATTTGCCTTCTCTGTAAAATGAAATTATTATAGTACCCAGTTTGCTGGGTAGTTGTGAAGATTCAATATGCATATAAAGTTCTTAGAATACCCCTGATATTTAATAAGGTACACTCAATAGTGTTAGTTATGATGGTGGTTGTTAATAGACATGTCCCAACTTTATTATCAGCCTAATCTGGAAGTGGGGGTAGGAAAGGAGAAGGGAGCAGAGAGAAAGATAAGCTGGGCCAGGGAAGATGGGGCCACCAAGCACCCATGGTCCTTGCCCTTGGCGTGGATCAGGCCAACTGTCCCATCACCACCAACACTGCTGTTGGCCTCTTTTCCTAATTTTTCTTCTGACCTTGACTTGCTTGTGGCCACCCAGTAAGAAGCCCTCAGTGCCATGGCCTCTTCCAAAGGAGGACAGGCAGCTGGGAATGGCCCTCTGCAGCTAAAACGCTGAAGGAGTTTGCAGGGAGCCTGAAGGAGGTGGGGAGAGGGGGAGGGTTGCTGGAGGAAGAGAATTGTGAATTCTCCAAGAGGAGCCAGAGCGGTGTTTTCATTCCAATTAATTATCCTTTTAGAGCAGTTCGCGTTGCTGGAGAGCAAGAAGGAGAGATTCATTTATATTAAAATCAGCCCCAGCCCTTCCAGCCAAGATTCTAGCCTGTGTGTAGATACTGTGGTCATAAACTGTGGAGGAAGCGGGGGGAGGGAGGGTGGCCTTGCTGCCCACCCCCACCCCCAAAAGGCAAACCCACAATGCTCAGCCTGTCTACTGCCCTCAAAGAAGGCCTCTGCCCTACAGGTGCTGATAAATCAAATGCCACTGACAGAGACCTGGGCACCAGTTTAATGTGCTTTGCAAAATGGTTTTTTTCATGGAGAAGCTACTCAGAGAGGCTGGTGGCTTGTCTCCATTCTCTGCCTCATGGAGCCCAAGTCCAACTGGGCCTGCCTTCCCTTCCCACCCAGACTCCCTAATCCCCTCCCCAAAGTCATGCTTTGCTCCAGTGCACTTTCTGAGTCTGAACCCAGCCCAGCCCTGTGCTTGATGGCCAAAGAAGTCTTCTTGGAGGAGGTGGGAAGTCAAATCTTAGGGCCAGAGAGGACCAGCAAGGGGGCCCTGTAATACTCCAGGTGGCTCCCCACCCATGGAGGTGAGAGAAGTGGTCAGATGCTGGACTCATGCAGAATCACAAGGCTTCCAGATGGACTTGGGTGTGGAGTATGGAAGGAAGAGCAGAGTCAACAGGAGGCTGAGGTTTTTTACTTGAGCACAAGGAAGAGTAGACTTGCCTTCACCTGAGATGAGGACACTGTTGGAGGAACGGGTTTGGGATAGGACAGAACCAGGAGTTTGGTTTTGGATATGTCAGATTGAGATGCCTGTTAGGGGGCCCTGGAACCATCACCTCTGTGCACAGGAGCCAGGTCATCCAAGTCCATCTCTGCTCATTTTGCCAGGCCTTTGGGGTATTGGGTATCAATAGAGCCAGGGATCACACAGCAGATTCACTGACTTGGTCTAGCACTTCTGCTTCTCCCCTACCTTGCTTCTCTAAAGGGCCAGGTGTAAGGTGGGGCCAATCAACTTCCATGTTCTTTCCTTCTGTATCCAGGCCCTCAATCTCTCTCCTGATCACTCATCCTTTAGCCTGTGCTCATGACTAACCTACTGGAAAATGGTCTATCATGTAATTCATACTAAAGCGTAAATGACTGATAAAAAGGGAACAACAGCCTTAAGAGAGCACTGAGGAACAAGCAATGATGATGGCACAACAGCGCCTAATCCTTATATATCACTTACTATGTGTCAGGCACTATAATAAATATATAATGCAGACTTTTGTCCACAACTCTTTGAGAAGAATGTTATTATCATTTTTTATAGACGAGGAAACTGAGGCACATACCGAGGGTTACATGGCAGTGTTAGGACTGGAACTCAAGAAGTCAGGCTCTAGAGCACGCAGTCTGAGCCACTGCAGTCTATCACCTGCCCACACAATCTCGTCAATCCCCACAACAAGCCTGTGAGGACAGCAGTTTACCCCACTGTGCAGAAGAGGGCACAGGTCAGAGACGGAGATCTGCCCAAGGTCACACAGCTGCTACCAGTGGGCACTAGATAGAGCTACCAGATAAAATGCTGGATGCCAGTTTAGATTTTGATTACAGATACACAGAATTTTTTATAAGTAGGTCTCATTCACTATTTGGAATATTCTTATACTTACAAAGTATGTTTTTCTTTATCTCATATTCAAATTGAACTGGGCCTTCTATTTTATTTGCTGAATATGACAACCCTAAAATTCATGGAAGGATCTGGCCTAGCTAGCATCAGCTTTCCCAGTCTCCAGGGGTGAACCCAGCTTCCCAACCTCCAAGTCTCAGAAGGATGAGGGAACCGAGGTGTCCCCTGGCTGATCTCAGTCATGACACCCCACCTCCCAACAGCCATCACCAGGAAATCCTGGGATGATGCTCCAGTCGTCTCTCCCAGAACCTTTGGGTCAGGCGCTGGGCCGCATGGAGCCCTTGGGGGTGCACCCGAAGCACTGTGCTGAGGAGCTTATAGCAGCAGCTCTGGCCCATACATCACAGGCAGCTGGAAATCAAAACTCAGTTTCTCAAGCCTATGTGCTGTCAGGTTTAGTTGCCTGATTTGGGCAAAGTTGCATCACGCATCCAGCATTTGTCAGTTTGCATCCACTAAGACCTGTGCCACGCATGCGCTGGAACAGAACCGTTCCCAAGTTCCCACCTCAAGGTAGAATAGAGCCAAGTTCAAGCAGTTGCCCATAAGGCCGTGAAGTCCCAGCCCCTTGGGCAACAGCCAGCTGTTTTTTAGAGCACCAACTCTATGCGTGGCCTGTGCCAGGTTGTGGGCCATTCAGACAAATCTGATAATGGCTGTTTTTGCCAAAAAGAATGATTGCTACTGGGTTTTCAGTGGGTGTTTACTACCTCCGGAACAAAGTTAAGAACTTTCTGTGCAGTAGCGCATTTAATCTACAGAAAACTGAGGCACAGGAAGGTTAAATGGCAGGAGGTCGCACAGCCAGAAGTTGCTGTGAAGGAATAGAAACCAAGCCCTGCCTCCGGGCTCAGGACGTCCCCCTCCTCCCTTGGCCTGTGTAACAAAATTCCCAGTCTGAACTGCGGCTCCTCAAAGGAGCTAACAGGACTTCAGCATGCGGTGAGGTGCAGCCCCCTGCTTCCATGTGAAATGCTGCCACCCAGACGGCCTGGGCAGACAGGAGTACGCAGGCATCAACTCCTGGAAAGGTCTGTCAGGGGGACCTCAATTTCTACTGACCACAGACCCCAAGTGAGTGGCCCCACTGCCTCTCCCTGAGGCATCCCCAGTAGTAGGTAATAAGTGTCTCCAAGGCCTGGATTCTAGTCTCAGATAGGCTGGGGGCTCTCTGTGCAACCCTAACTCTGAAACTCTTGTCCCTTCTCTGAGCCTCAGTTTCCCCTGTGTAACAGATCTTTGACTTAGCACTCAGTCAGCCCTGGTTTCACAGGTGACCCTGTGACACTGTAGTCAGTCCCTAATCCTGATGTCAGAGGTCCCCCATCCCAGACTTCTCCAGGCAAGATGGGGAGCCTGGTGTGGTTAAAGGAAAAGGAGCCAGGCTCAGGGCAGCCTGAAGCAAATTGTCCTTTTGGGCCACGTCTAAGGCTCAGCCACGTTTCAAACCCCGTCCCCTGGGGATGCAGCCCACATCAATCACCCACATCCACGACACGTGAGCTGAACCACACCACAGGCTCTTCAGAGGAGCCCCCAAGCTCCAGTCTCTTAGGGGTTCTCTAAACGCATCCCTCCTCAACTCAGGAGGCATTAGGAGAGGTTGCTAGTGAAGGTTTCACTTCTCTAACAAGCTTGCCTGTGAAGAGCAGGGGAACAGATGGGGGAAGGGAGGGGATGGGCCAGAGTCCCACCAGACAGCTGGACCTAGCCTGTCCCCAGGCCCTGTTAGCTTAGAACAAACGTGGATGGCAGCAGAAAGAAGGTGCAGGAGGTGAGGGGCCTGGCCTTTAACTGTGGTCATGGCTATGTCTTGCCCTACTGTGCAGCCTCAGTAGAGCCCCTGCCTCCTCTGAGGCAAGAGGACTGGGGGACTTTAAAGGCATCCCCCTTGCTGACTCACGCTACCCATAGGGGGTGGGGAGAGGTCTGAGTCCAGGCTCTGACAGACACGAGCACCGAGGAGGACAAGAAACTAGGTCAGAGGGTTCCTGTAAAAGAATGAGGCCTTCATCCCAGGGCCCAGCCCAAGTGCAGGGGGCTGCCCTGCCCTTGCTCAGGCTGCTTCCTCTGCCCCTTTGCCCTCTCCACCCACAGGGGCATTTCTCAAACCTCTTAGTTAAAAACACTCACACTTAGTAGTGGAAAACACAGAATACAAAATCTTACCATCAGTAAGGTTCTGGTTTTGTGTGTCTGTGTCTAGCCTAACCCCACCCCCACCCCCATCCCTTGGACCATGTCCGTCTGTTCTCTTGCTGTTCCCAGAGCCCAGAACAAGGGTCTGGCTCATGGGAAGCATGCAATAAACATTTACTGAGCAAATAAATTAAAGGCACTGAACTGCCAACAGTGGATATTCAGGGAAGGAAAATTTGAGATCATTTTAATTTCTGTATACATTTAAGTCATTTTCATGTTTTTTAAATGAGTGTGTCTTGATTTCATAACCAGAAGCTCCCCCCTCCACCACCACCATTAAAAGCTTCTAAAAACAGAACAAAGCAGGACTTCTCTCTTGCCTCAAGGCCCCGCTCCCCAGGCCCCCTGGGTTCTCTGTTTTCACCCAGCCCTGGGTGGTTTGTAGGGCAGAAATACTAACCCATTCAACAGACGAGGAGGCTGAGGCTCAGCTCATGTGCGTGTTCGTGCAAAGGTGGAAACTTTCTCCATGAACAAGAGGAGACTCCAGCTTTCCCTGGGGAGTTCCAAGAGAGCTCAGGGATCATCCCAGGCTAGAGGTCGAAGGAAGCAGAGGATTGGAACTTTTTGTCACCTGGCTGTTGTGGGTGTGTCCACAGTGCCTGGGCAGAGAGGTGAGAAGGTGGACCCTGCCTGGAGCCAGGGGGAAGCTGTGGATAGCCCATGATGGCAGTACCCAGCATTGAAAGTCAGCCTTTGTCCATAGGGACAAGAGAGGGCCCTGGATCCAGCCTACACACCCCACTCTCATCACAGCAAGGTTACAGCAAGGATGGTGTCCCAGCCTGAATGTCACCTCCTCACGGAGGCCTGCCAAGATCTTCCTGCCTGAACTGCACCCCTATTGTCAGTTCCCCTAGCTTGCTGCACTTCCTCACATATTTGCCACAGTTTATATAATAATACCTTTATTTGTGTGGCACTTGGGCTAACTCCTGCCTCTCCCACTAAACTACAAATTCAAGACCAGAATGTCCATGTCTGCTCTATCAAGCTTTCACCACCAGGCACAAGCAGCAGCTTAATGTGTATTTGTTGAATGAATATGGATGGACACATGGACAGATGACAGTAGCTGGCATCCACTAAGCAGGGAGCAGCAAGGAAAGAGTGAGATGAGCAGCTTCAACAGAAGGGACCCAGGCAGACAAGAACTGGCCAGCCCTGAACAGTGTGGCTCAGTTGGTAGGATGTTGCGAAGTGAAAGGTTCCCGGTTTGATTCCCACTCAGGGCACGTGCCTGGACTGCAAGTTTGGTCTCCGGTTGAGGCACGTACGGAAGGCGGCCGACCAATGTTTCTCTCGCGCACCACTGTTCCTCCTTCTCCCCTTCCGCTCTCTCTAAAAGTAAATGAACAGAATCTTTTTAACGAAGTGACCAGTCCACAAGAGATCAGTATGACACTGCATATTTGAGGAGCACTTTCATTGGCATTATCTCATTTAATCCCCAACATGACTCTACATGGTTGACATTTGCAGATGAAGTCACTACAGAATAAGAGGAGTACAGTGACTTGCCCAGGGTCACACAGCTCATAAATCTTGCAGCTAGAATTTAAGCTCTGTTCCATCTGGCTTCATATAACAGCTATTACTCCCTGAGCATGGACTAGTTAGTTGTGTGCATGCTACTATCTCCATACATTATCTCTAATTCTCACAAGACCCTTTTGAGGTAGGCGTCTGATTCCCCTTTCGAACCCAAGAAATGGACAGAGGTTCAGAAGGGCCTGGGTCCCTTCCATGCACAGCCCTGCACCTTCCTCACCCTGCCCCAGTGCCCCCTCATCAGACCTCTAAGGCCCCACCTGGCCTGGAAAGTCTGGCTCAGGGACCCGCACTGAGGGACAGAGCCAGGACTAGGAGGCAGTTCAGGGCTGCATTTGAGGGGAGAGATTCTGCAGTCAGACTACCTGGTCCAAGTCCAGGTTCCACCAAGTCCTGGCTGCAAGGTCTGCCTCTTTTCTCCACCCCCTGCTCTGACAGAAGAACAATTAACGTATGCGAGGATTTCAGGACAGAGCCCAGTAAACACAATGGAACTGTTAGCAGGAGTAAGTTCTGTGATGAGTTGGGGCCAGGGGAGCCCTGAGATCAGCAGTCCAGGCAGGGATTTGTGGGCTGGAGAGTGACAAGGTCCTGCGTCAGCCCAGAGCTCTGGCCCACACTGGGCCCTCTGTCTCAGAGCCCTGATACTTGCCTGTCCTTGGCTGACCAGAGGGGAGGCACTTGGGCATGGTGTTGCAAGAGGCTCTCTAGTGGCTGAGGCCCAGCATGTGACAGGGAGGAATAGGGAAAGCAGGCAAGGCAGCGTGGAGCTTCCTGGCTAACAGAGCCCAGTGTTGTTCAGAGGCCCAGAATAGCTGAGCCCCTCCTGGCTCCAGGGAGTGAATCATCATTGGTCTAAGATGGTCCCAGTAACCCCAGTGACAGCGCTTTGTTGGGGACAGAGAGCATGTGCTGCAACTCTGGCCAGCAAAACAAGAGAGGAATTTTGCCAATGAACTTCTGGAAAGGCCTCCATGCTCTTAAGAAGAAATGAGCAACAGGAATCAGGTCATTTGCTGCCTCTGGTTGCAGCTATGTGAGGCTGTGATGCACGGAGCAGTTGCAGCCACCTCATGAACATAAGGGAATGGTCCCCTCTGAGGGTACCAGAATAAGAAAAAGGAAAGAATCATGGTCTTGGATGATTCACGGCCTCTGGTGATGTTGAGTTACAAATTAAGCAGCTCACCCCCTGGAGCATCTTATCTCATGAGATAGCACATTTTCTTTATTGTTATGTTTGTCATAGTTGGTTTTTCTGCTGCCTATTGACAGAAGCATCCTAACAGATAGCATCTTAGCCCGACTTCATCTCCCAGGTTTGGGTCAATGTGGGTCAGGAATGGGGCTGAGCCAAACTGGCACCCCCTCCTTCACATCCAAGGAGCTCCAAGCAGGTGGGAAGACCACCACGTCCTCCAAGACCCGAGATCCCTCTAACAAATGCCACAGAAGTATAGAGTCTAGGAAAGTCACTCCGCTGAGCCAGGGAGGGGCTATAGATGCCTGTTCTGTCAAGTAGCCTAGAAGGTTCTCATTCTCACCCTTGAATCTTTGGGGATGTGAGACTTAGAAACCAGCCCACTCCAACTTCCCTGGTCATGCTGGGCTTAAACAAACCTGACCGTACCCCAGTGCATGGGGACCAAACAGGCTAAGAGGGGGTGCAGGCTAGGCTCAGCACCCTTAGCTGCTAGCCTTCGTCAGAAGGGGGAGCCTGAGGGGCTGTGGGAACTCCTTTGGCTGAGGTGTGAGCATAAATGTACACAAGGGAACCCTTTGTTAACTGTGAAGGGCAGCTCACATGTCACGTGTTCACGGTAATGCAATCTTGGCACCTGCTACGTGGTGAGTGCTGAGTGGACGGTTGTTGGTTCAGTGAATGAACGAATGAGCGGAAGGACAGATGAATAATGATGAAGGTCTTGAGTGAATGAATGAGCAAGACCTGTTGTTATTACTATTACGAAATATATTAGGATTACCCCCAAATTTAGCAGCTTAAAACAGCCCACACTTAATATCTCACAGTTGTTATTCTTCTCTAGTTCAAGCACAGCTTAACTGAGTCCCCTGGTGCGGGGTCTCTCCCTGGGTATGAGCACAGCGCGTCAGCCAGGCTGCAGCCTTCTTAATCTTCAGCTAGACCAGGGGTCCAGGTTGCCCAGAGAGACCTTGGCCCTGCCGGAGCTGAGAGGCAGGCCTGGGGCAGACAAAGGGGTGGGGTCTTTCTGGTGACTGTGGGGACTCTGGGCTTGTGCTCTTGCATGCCATCTCCTCCTTCCTCAGCCCTTGTAAGCCCTGCACCCCCAAAGAACCCATCGTTCCCTCCACCCCCTGCCCCACCCAGAACCCACCACTGAAGGCAACGCTGCCCTGGTGTGGATGAAAAGGGGGCGCCGTAACAAATCTAACCAAAGTAACCTCGCAACGTGATCTGATCATATGTCCCTAAGTGGGCAGGTCACGGTGGATGGTCACACCTCAGGCCTGTAACTTCTTCAGTAAAAGGTTTCTCTTTGCCTTGAGCAAGCTCTGCCCAGTGTTTTAGTGCCTCTAGGTTAACACACCTCTGAAAAGACTCTTTTTCAGACCCCTAGGAAGGTAACCAGCCTCAAGAGAGCACAATCTTGAAACTATCCTGTAATCCAGTCCCCACATTACTTCCCCCACCTTCGTGTAATCTTCCTTCAGTTCCTCCTGTATTCCAAGTGCATGAAAGAAACTGTGAAACTCTTGCTTCCCAGCATTGTCATCATTTCGGCTCAAATAAACTCATAAAAATCCTTTACAGGGCTGGACATTCTTAGGCTGACACTGGTGAGCCTGGTCTTTGCCACAAGCCCACATGCGGCCAACCCTGTGCCCAGGCACCAGGTGAGGGGAGGGCCTTCCTGCTCTTCCACTCCCCTGCTAAGGGGAGCCAGCCTCGTGGTCTCGTGACCTGTATGGTCACCAAGACCCATGCTTGCATTAACGCTCTACTGTTGCTATCTTGAAATTCTTTAACCATGGGGGTTTTTTTGTTGTTGTTGTTGTTTGTTTTTAACCAGGAATCTTATATTTTCATTGTGCAATGAGCCCTTCAAACTATGCAGCTGGTGTTGCTTCCACCACCCCTTTGTGGGGTCCTCACAGCCATCTTTTGGAGCCAGGTGGAAAGAGCCCATAAGCCCCATTTGCAGATGACAGAATGGAGGCCCCAGATTTGAAGGCGGGAAAGACCAGGATCATGCCTGCACTCCCCTTCAATGCTCAACCTCCCTATGGAGCACCCGCCTCAAACCCAAGGTCCAAATGTGGGGAGCCATGGAGGGACTGCCTGGAGGAGGAGATTGCTCTCAGAAGTCCCTCTGTACTTCCAAAGGGGGGAAGGAGAGGCCCCCTGGGTTCTCTTGAGCCCCAGCTTGTTCCCTTCAGAGTCCCCTCTCTTATATTTTCACTTTCATTCTGGGAATTAACTAGATGGGGCAAGACCTCCAACCCAAAGGGACCCCACAGGGTGGTCCTTGGGACTCTCAGAGGCAGCTCCCTGCTTCCCCTCCCCCTCCTGCCCCCACACAGCCTCATGCTACCCCTAGTGGGTAGCATGCCTGGCATGCTCTGCTCTGGCATCTTTTTCCAGTGGAATGAAGTCCCAAACCTGCTCCCTCTGACACTGGGTCCAGGGACAGAGGGAATCTGGGGGCAAAGAACAAGGGCTGGGAATGCCCCTTGGTAAGTGTTGCCCGTCTTTTCTGGGACTGGGGATGAGAAAAAAATCAGACTCTAGAGTCAGGCAATATTGGGTGGGGCTGAATCCTGACCCTGCCACTGGTCATCTGTGTCTGGCCATCAGATCTTTACAAGACCCGAGCACGTCTTGTAAAGCCCTCAGTGCCTCCATGTGCACATCTGTAAAACAAGAGCAACAAAACCTGGCTCGGGCTTGACTGTGTTCCTGTGACAAGCACAGGGGACACGGGAGATGGAATTGCTTTGTAAGCTGCCTTCCAAGTTGGAAGGAAGACTCCGAAACCTCCTCTGCCCACACTAGCTGGGCGGTGCCCTCCTCACTGTGCCCAGGGCACCCAAGGCATGGCTTTAGCCTGGTCCTTAGCAGGTTGCCTGGCCCTGAGCCTGCCCTCACCACCTACCCCGTCAGTCTGAGAACTTCTGAAGGGCAGGGTGGTCAGTGCTTCCCCCTGGAGCCCCAGGGCTGGCCTCTGAGTTGGCAGCTTAGCACATGGTTAAAAGGCCACCTTTGAAGCAGATGATCCAGGTTAGCATCTCAGGTAGACTATTTGTCACATGAAGGTGGACCTTCACAAGGGGTTTAACCTCTCTGCACCTCAGTTTCCTCACCATGGCAGGATGTGCCCACCACTTGCGCTATAGAGGAATTGAGGGGGCAACATGAGGTAGATGAGGAAGCATGGGAAGCGTGCTTCAGTGGATCACATGCTCCCAGGTGTGTGACCACACACACACACAGGTCCTCAAAAAGGCCAGCCCCTTCCTGGGCCTGGACCCCAAGTGTGTTCCCACCCCCACCCCACCTGAACCCCAACACTCACCGATAGTAGCTTTCACATCCCGAGGCCTCTGCTCACCCCTGCCAGAACATCTGAAAAATTCTGCCAAAACTGCCACTGGAGAACTCAGCAGCCTCCCTCCCATACGTCCTGGCTGTGGAAATGAGTAAGAGAACTCCCTCACTTCCTGGATGTCACCCCTGCCAGAGACCCCTCTCCCCCCAGGCCAGGCGGCCCAGCTCCCCTCTGCCCTCTGCCCCTCACCTCTCCTCTCGCCTTTCCTCCCTGCCTGTCCCCTGGGCCCCTTTCCCCACACTCTTTCACCTCATTTGTCACTTCAGAATCCATTCCACCTCATCTCTCACTTGGCAGGTGGGGAAACTGAGGCTGAGGAAAGGCTTAATCACAGTTCCTGCCTCAAAAGATTGATGTGCCAGCCAGTAGGACACAGGACACAGAAGGTCTGGCACCTTCTGTCCCTTTCTCCTCCTGCTCCTTCTTTTTCCTTTGCTGCCCTCACTCTCTGTCTCTCTTTGCTCTTTGTCCCCCATCTCTCTACCCTGCTGAGCTCCCCCCCAACCCTTCTCCCTAATCCTCACCCCACCTCCTGCTTCCCAGTGGCTCAAGCTGCCTGGGCATACTAGAAGAGCCCCCGGGCCCTGACACTCCCCAGTGACCCAGCTCAGGCCTGGGCTGGGCTGGGGGCAGCGGGCAGTGTGCAGAGGAGTGGGTGGTAGGGAGTTGGCAGCCAGCCCCTCCGGCCCCCAGCCCGGCCGGGGACATTGTCAGCCACCAGCCTGTCACTTGGCCATGGTGCCTCCATATGAATAACAGCCCTTTAATTAGGATATTATAGGAAGGGGGTTCGTGGCGCTTCTTGCTAGAAATGCCAGCAGCAATTCCGGAGCCGCGCGGAGATGGACAGATCCTGTATTACACCTGGCACCACCGTCTCCCCGCCATGGAGCGTGCCTCCAAATGAGATTTCTTTCTCCCTGAAGAAAACAATTTGGTCTCCCTCTCTCTTCTTTCTTTCCTTTTTTACCCTCCCCTGATTGTCAGACTGAAAACGCTTACTGGAGCTGCTTCATTGTTTTCAGATTCAATTGGACCCAAGGAGATGGGGGAGTGGGGGGCGGCGGGGGCAGGGTGTGGGAGGGGGTTGGCCAGGCTGGGCTGCCCTTGCCTACAGGATTCTGCTCTGGCACCACCGCCAGCCACCACGATGATGCTGACGACAGCTCACAGCTTTTGTGCCTTTATGTACACTAGCTCCTTTGATCCTCACCCGAGCCTACGATGTGGCTATAGTGTATCCCCATTGTAAAGATAAGGAAACTGAGGCCCAGAGAGCTTGGGGGAGCCAGGATAAAAACCAGAGAGTCTGGGATTATTCATCTGTTACTCAACACAGTTTGTGTTCCCAGAAGGAGGGCAGAGCATTCTGAGGAAAGAGCAGCCCCTGGCCCTCAGTTTCCTCATCTTTGAAATGGGAATAATAAACAACCTTTGGCCCGCCTGTGACACCACCCACTGTGAGCATTCCCAAGAGAAAAGGACAATGCTCTGTAAAATTCTCAAGCCAGGGGCATGGAGAGTAAGGGGGCAATTGTAGGAACTCCAGCCCCTAAGTGCCCCCAGCCAGTGTCCATCCGGAGACTAAACCAGGCCCAGCACCCTGGTAAATTGTTCTTTTCCCCCAAGTGTTATAGATGCAATTAGGACCAATAAATACAAATTCCTAGTAAAACATGGCTGAATTCCTAGAGGCCTTGAGTCACTGGATGCTTTCTCAGTCCACGGATTTTAAATTATAATCACTGTCCAAGTAGGGAAGCCGAGAGTGGGAAGGCAGGTACCACTAAGGGGCCTGTGCTCCTGGGAAGGTTGTGGCCATGGACCTCGCAAGTCCAAGGCCTTCTGTTAAGGGGGTTTTATGACCCAAGATGATTTTCTGACACTGATGTCCTATCTGGCCAGAGGGCCACTCCCACAATGCACAGCCCCAAAAGGCTTTGGAGGGGGAAGAGGGGGCAGGGGGGGCCTGCCTGCTGCAACTAACCCACAGGGAAGGGAACTGGATGTCAGGCGTGTGATCTGGTCAGCAGCAAAGGAGACAGAATTCCAGCGCTCCAGAGGCAGTCCCCACCTCTCCTCCTCTCTAACACTAGGCTCTCCCGCCCTGTGTCAGCAGCCCACCCCTGGGGCAGGAAAGGGAGGGGTGGCGCAGGGGCAGAGCTGAGGCCATGGCCTCACTCACCCCCCACCCAACCTCCCTAAGACCCCCATCTCACAGGGACTTTGTCTGCCAGCCAGGAGCAGACCGGTGATCAGCGGCCTCTCCTCTTCCTCAGCTCCTCTGACGGATGCTGATGGTGCCCCCACCAGGCTCCGGTCCTGTGGTCTCGCTCACTCCCACTTCTGGATCCCTGGGCTCTACCACACTGAGAGCCTGCCCACCGTTGTTCATCCCACACCTCTGGGTGCTGTCCCCCCCCACCTGGGGTGCCCTCCCAACCAGCTCCTTCAAAGGATTTGAAGGGAGTAAGGGAGGTAGCACCCTCCAGGAATTACAGATCTCACTTCTCACCCCTGACCTGCCAGGAGGCCTTGGCCAGAGCTGTTCCTCACGAGACCTCAGTTCTTCATCTGTAAATTGGAGTCTGTGAGGTTCATGATATCTAAGCTTCGTCCACAGTCTGGTTTCTTAGTGCAGCCTCTGCCCCTAGACCTGGTCTCAAAGACTGGACACAGACCTTTGGAGGGCTGGCAATGGAGAGCTTATTCCCCTCTGCAGAGTGAGGTTAACCCAGACACCCTCCAGGAAGCAGAAAATTATGTGGTCACGGTGGGAGGAGCCTGGGTTTCAGTCCTGGCTCTGCCTCTGACTTGCTGTGTGACCTCACCTTCCCTGGTCTCTAGCTTCCAACTGTAAAATGAAGGATCTCCATGATCCCTTCCTACTCTAAAACTCTCAGATCCTGGGCTTCCGGCTCCAAGCCCTGCTTAGCTGGGGTGGGAGGTGAGAGTCTGGGAGGAGACCTGGAAACCTCAGAGGAGGGGTCCAGAATGTGCTCCCCAAACACCCCTATACCCTGACCCACCACCACACCAGCTAGTCCCACACCAGGGCTGCTGGGTTTAGGGAACAGCAGCCGCCTCACAGGCATCCACATGATGGCTGTTCCCTGGGAGCCAGACCACGAGTGGACTCATTATCATTGCATCTATGAAGCAACATGACACAGGCTTTGAAATCTAAATGAAAGAAACACAGCAGAGACCCCCTTCCCTCACGCCTCGCCGTGACACTGGGATTTATCGCGGTCATTTTAATAGATTCATTACTTAGATAGGTAGGTGTTCGAGAGGCTTCCTTCTCAGCACAGAACAATCACAAGGTAGCCAGGCTTTCCTGGGCAACCTCGGGGCAAGAGCTGGGGAAGGCGGGGCCAGGCCGGCTATATATTCTCAGAGTGTGCACGGATATCCCCTCGAGGCCCCTCTCGGAGGTGGGGGGCGTGCTTTGTTAGGGGTTGTGAACTACAAACTGTCACTGGGCAGCCAGGCTGGACTTAGAGCCAACCAGCTGCTCTCAGCATTCCCCCTTGTCATTTACAGATGGGGGTATCTCTTCTGGTGGACAGGGCGCTCCTGGAGGGTAAGGCTGTGCTGATGCCAGTGCATGCCATTCATTTATTCAACCAGTATTTACTGAAAATCTACTATATAGGAGGCACTGTGCTAAGCACTGAGGATATAGCAGCCAGCAAAACAGGTCAAAATCTCTGCCGTCCTGCAGCTCACATTCCAGCAGGAGAGAAATATAATAAACAAAAGAAATGTCATATTCATTTTCTATTACTGCGTAACACATTGCTACAAGCTCAGTGGCTTCAAACAACCTGCACTAATTACCTCCCAATTTCCTGGGGTGAGAGTCCAGGCACAGGTTAGCTACATCCTCTGCTCTGAGCCTCTCCTGAAATCAAGGAGGTGGCCAGGCTGCTTTCCCCCCTGGAGTTCCGGGTCCTCTTTCAAGTTCATGTGGATGTTGGAGGAATTAGTTCCTCACCGGCTGCCAGCGGGGGTTACTCTCAGCTCTTAGAGGTCCCTCTCAGGTCCTAGCTGTGCGGCTCCTCCATCTTCTAAGCCAGCAATGGAGACCTTCTCGCACATCAAACCCCTCAAGCTTTGGATCTTTCTCACCCAGTGCCTTTGAAGGGCTCCTCTAATCAGGTTCTGGCCTCGAGGATAATCTTCCTTTTGTGAAGTCAACTAATGATTTGGGGCTTTAATTCCATCTACAAAATCCCTTCACAGCAACATCTAGAGTCCTGTCCAACGGATGTTAACTGGAGCAAGGCGTGTATACGCCAGGGAGCTAGCGTCTGCAGGCATCCTGAACTCCGTCCACCGCAGCATGTTAGAAATTACGAGGTGATTCAAAAAGAGAAGCTGAGCAGGAGAGGGGGTCACAGAAGAATGGGGGTGTAATTTTCATCAGATGGTCAAGGAAAGCGCCACCTCGGAGCAGCGAGCAAGTTAAGACTTAAGGAGCAATGGGTGCACGGTGCAGTGGGCAGATGCTGTTTCATTGAGTTGAACACTTGAAAGCTGTATGGTTCTGGGAACCCGTGTCACCCCATTAAGTTCAATTTAAAAAAGCAGATGAGGGAGTTAGCTACGTGGCTATCTGGGGAGTGGGCAGCAGGCTGCGGGAACAGCAAGAGCAAAGCCCCTGAGGCAGGGTATGGGGGGAACACAAGGACTGATGAGAATCGTGTGGATGAGTCACAGGTTCAGACGGCATGTGGGTGGTAGACCACAGTGAGGACACAGGATTTGGAGCAGAGGAGTGCCACAGTCTGACATACCTCTCTTAAAAAACCTCCTGGCTGTGGGGTTGAGAACGGACTGCAGGAGACAAGGGCTGAGCAGGGAGACCAACAGGAGGCCTTTGCAATTAAAGACCCAGGAGAAGAGCCGGTGCCCCAGCCGTGGCCGAGTTCCGAAGCTGGAGCCAACAGCACTTCCTGATGTGAGTTCCTGACAGATGGGGGTGTGCTTGGGGGAAAGAGAGAAGCCAAGCAGGGTCCATCCGGAAGCTCCGGGCGCAGCATCGGCCCCCAGACACCTTCAGGAGGCATGGCAGGACAACTGTAGGAAAAGCAATAGGTACCTTCTAAATAGTCAGGAGACCTCCTCGGGGGAAATTGAGCCAACCTTTCAACAGTACCACAGTATCCTAATTAAATTATCCTATTGGCAGGCACCAAAGTCAGCGCCGTACTTGCAGCCCCATCTGTGGGAGCCTTAGTAGGGGCGGGGAGTCCAGATTTCAAGTTTCTAACCCCTGCCTGGCTCCCCAATCCACTCACATGGCTGTAGGAATGGCCGCTCCAGAACACGAGTCTCAGCATGTCCCTCTCTTCTTCAAAAGCAGCTTCCGTAGATACTTATTTCTTCAAGATACAGCCATATGGCGTCAATTCCAAGACATGGCCAGTGTTAAGAAGCCATATTGATTAGATCACCAGCTTTCAGAAACTTTGAAGAAACTCTATTACATGTATATATCGATTGTAAGACACCCCTCTCTCTCATAAATATGAAAATATTCATCTCCTAACTGTAACTGCTGTGGGTGGAGGAGGGTTTTGTGGTCAACACTTAGTCAACCACAAGGTTCTGCCACTGCAGGACTCGTCGGAGCCTTGGAGTGCTCACATGCCCTGTGCCTCCCCCAGGGGGTCTTAGAGCACCCCTCTGTTTTCAAGCTAACTTAACCTCCAGTCCACCCAGTCTTTTCCTTCGGTGGAGCATCCTGTAGGACGGCTCTTCCCCAGAAAACACTTTGAAAATCGCTGACTTACACACTGAACATCAGGCATCTCAGCTGGGTGCTCCCTCGCCCGTCTTTCCCCATCCAGCCTCTGCTCTAGGGTGCCCGTGCTTCCTCCGCTACTCACCGCCTGTGCAGGCGCGGAACTCTGGTCCTGACACCATTTCAGACAGGTCACTCAGCGCCACCCAATCTCACCTACTCTGCACTCCGCAGTCAAATCACTTTCATTGAACCTCTAGAATGATCCAAGAACTCTTCCAGGCACAAGTGAGAGCATGCTGAACCAGACAGGCACAGCTCCAGGCCTCAGGCAGTGTGCAGACATCCACACATGAGCGTATGCACACACCTAACTGAAAACTGGGTTAGGTGCTGTGAGGAGGAAAAAGCAGGGAGCTACGAGAGGGAGTAGCGGGGAACCGACCACATTCAGAGCGAGGTCCCTTGGAGCTGAGATCCGGAGGGGGAGGAGGAACCCGTCAGGTGCAGAGTGAGGACAGAGAGTTCCAGGCAGAGGTTATGATGTATGGGAAGGCTCTGGACTGGGGGGAAAAAAAAGCTGGCATATTTGCAAAACTGAGAGGAATTCAGTATGACTGGATTGTAGTGAATGAGAGTGTGAAAGAGTCTGGGTTTCGATATGCTGAATTCATGGGCCATGTTAAGGATTTGGAGATTTTATTCTTGGGGAAATGGTCAGTCACTAAAAGAGTTTTACAGTCTATAGCCAGAGAAGCATTTGTGTGGAGGGACGGGAGAGACGGCACGGTGATTCTAAGCAGCCGCATCATTCTTTTGATTG
>PVKU01002797.1:22634-169100 GCA_004027475.1 Anoura caudifer
ACCTGGATCACATGTTCTACCCCTGGAGCTGGGCATGGCGACAGCTTCCTTGGAACTACATTGAAAGGGAAGAGGTTCATCCCCAAGATTAAAACCAGAGTCTGTTATAGAAAATAAGGGAGAGGAAGCCAGGCGGCCCTACGCAACAAATACCTACTAGAGAAGATACTGCAATGTCCAGGCAAGAGGTGATGGTGACTTGGGCCAGGGTGGTGGCAGTGGAAGTTAAGAAAAGGGCAGATTTGACATACATTTTACTGGGAGGATCCACAGGACGCGGTGACAGGTGAGATGCTGGTGATGAGTCTTAGGTGTTCAGCATAAACACCTGCAGTGGCGGAGCCACCAAGTTAAGGTGAGGGAGATATAAGGTCAAGCAAGTTTGCAGCCTTGGGGGGGAGACCAGCTACAACCTTGGCATCCTTCAAGGCCTTACTCATATGTCATGGTCTCTGTGGTACCCTCCCAGATGCTCCCCTGGCAGAAATCTTTCCTCCTTCCCTACACGGCCACCCCCTGCAACCTTTTCACACTCCACCTGTGTCTAACATTATTATCCATTGTTTCCCAGATCATCCCCCTGCCCGCTCCAGACTGAGCTATGTATGGACAAGGATGGTACCCTAGTCGTCTCAGTACTTCTGTAGGTCTGGCCCATAGTAGATGCTCATTAAATAGATGCAGAATTAAATCAAAATAAACCCTCAAAAGGGAGGAGACCTTCCCAGACACCCCCTGAGGTCCTGAATCTGGAAGAATTTTTCAGAAACGCACTCCCAGTTACCTATATGACCCAACGGATCAGACAAGCTCCTGGTTTCCCCCACCCACCCATGAGCGAGGGAGGCCATGCCTTCCCAGGGGGCCGAGTGCAGTGTCCTCTGCAGTTCTGCCTTACTAGCTTCTCTGCTCTATCAGGCTGTGCACTTGTTTAAAGGAAGACATCAAGGCCCACAATAAAGTCTATATTGCATTTCCAAACTATAAAACAATGGTAAGATTTGTTGGGCCTCCTAATATCTCCAGGAGTGGAAATCACTCTCACCCACCAATAAAGTGTCAGCGCCCCAATTAAAGTCTCCAAGGCTGAGGTCTCCAGGCCCAGCCTGCCTCCACGGACCAGCCTCTTTTCTCACTTGGGGCTGGGAGGCATGACAGGCCACCGCGCTGACCGGCACTTTGGCTACTGCGTTAAGGCACAGGCCCTAAGCATCCTGGAAAGGAGAAGATTCCAAGAGCACCCACCCATCCTGGGTCCAGTTTGGTCTCCAGGCAGAACCTGCGGGACCCCTTTTAATCTTCCTGTCTCCCAGACCTACTCTTCCCGGTGGGACTAGTCTAAGGCGAGTTCTGGTTTTTATTTTTATTTTATTCCCCCCACAACTGCTCCTGTCCTAGCATTTAGAAAGAAGGGGCTGGTGTGGGGTAAAGTGGGGAATTGCATAAGGAAGCCAGCCCAGGGTGGAAGGAGCCATGGCCCGTTCCCTGCAAAGGACAGCCAACGTCAGAATGAGCGGCAAGTGAGATTTTTCAGAAGCCGAAAATGTCAGTGTGAAAATAGCAGTGTTGGCAGTCTCAGCTCCCATTTCTGCTCCGTGGAGCCTGTGCTCACACCCAGCGGATGAGGGTGGGAAGAGAAGAAGGCTAGGTCCTTAAAGTAGTGGCCCACTCCCCTCAGGGTGGCCCCGTGAGGAAGGAGGGAAGGGTCCAAGTAGGCAGGAGGAGGAGCGATATGGTTGCAAGAGTTTGAAGCAAGGTGACTGCGGGCGAGTGGTGAGCCACAGGTCTGCGCTGTTCATGCCATCCAGGCTAGCAAAATTGGATAACCTAACAGACAACTGCAGCAGGTTATGGCGGAGAGAAGGGGAGCTGGAGTGGACAGAAAATGTGGCTCGGGAACAAGGGACATTAAACATCCCATGGTTTTTAGTTAACATTAAGTATAAATTGAGTCAACAGGATTGAACAGTTACTAAAATGCTTATGTGTCCTTAGGTTGCATTAACAGAAGTATGAGGTTCTAAAGAGAGGAGGGGATTGTCACCCCCTGCTCCTGTCAGAATAAACCTGGCAGAGCATGTCCAGGTCCGACCCCTGCTACTTTCCCTATCGCAAAAGAGAAACAGGTGTATCCTTACCTGCCAGTCAGTCAAATACAAGCACATGAAGATGTGTACACACATACTGGTACAGGTCCTGATGAATGTTCGAACTGTCTGTTCTCTACCTTATCCCCCAACTACCGGCCCCCTTCCCACCTCCCCACCTCCTCGTGGAGGCTTTCCCACAGGTTGTCAGTTATTCAACCACATCTGGTTCCGCTGCTGGGGCTGGGGGGAAGTTTGGGAGGAAGGAGGGGGAGGGGAGGGGTCGAAGACTCCATTCACGTGGCCTGGCTTCAAAGAGAATCAATCATCTAAAGCCAGCGGATCTTTCTCACTGATGAAGTCAGCCTCCTGCTAGTCCTCCCTGACTGTCGTCTGACTGGAAGAGCACTTTACCTCTTTCTCTACTTCAAGTTCAGTGCTGATCTAGCTTCAGGATGTACCAGCCCGGGAAGGGGAGGGAGGTCAGGACAAAGACCCAATCCACCCCAGCCTGGAGCTCTTCAAACAAGAGTGACAGGTGGGTAAGGGCACCAACCCTGTCAAGTGGAGGAATGAAGGGCATGAGGCTGCTCTCTCTGGAGACCACCTGAGGGCAGGGGGGCCACGGATGTGACAGCTGTCAGCAGGCAGCTGCAGGTCTGTCAGGAGAATCTCACTGTGTGACTCCGGAGACGATACCTACTCCACAGGAGGAGAGACAGAGGGTAATTGTGAGTCAACAGAAGGATGAGTTCCTTAAGGGTCCAAGCTAGTCCCAGAAGGAGCTACCCAGGAAGTGATCCCCTGCACAGGAGGTGTCCAAGGCACAGCACAGAAGGTCTTGCTGGCATTCAAAGTGGGGACCCAAGGCTAGACTTGACTCTGTGTCATTCCAAACAGATTCTAGAACCTGTTCGTTAAGCCATGAGCTCACAGTGACCTTGGGCAAGCCCCCCTGCCCATCTAGGCATGTGTCCCAGGAAGCACAGTGAAGGGTCACTTCCACCTCTGGGAGTGTGCATGGCCCTGGGACAGAGGCTGCCCAGAGGACCTCTCTGGACGACTCTTCAGGATTGACAGGCTCAGCACGGAGCCCAGTGACAGAGCGGGAGGTGTGTGCACACAGAGCAAGTGAGCACGCACCCAGGGATGAAGCACAGACACGGGCAGCCTGCGCCTGGCCCAGCTGCGTGACTTGGGGCAGGTGCCTCCACTTGTCTTCGCCTCAGCTCTCGCCACCTGCAAAACAGAGATACCAGTAATGACTCATCACAGAGGTGTTTGAAGGCGACATGAGGGGATGCGTGAAAGGTGCTGAGGATGGGACGTGGCACTCAGTACATGCTCAATATATGTGGGCTATGACTGTAATCATCTGCACATCCAAACTGCCCCCCCCCCACTTATAACTCTGCACCTGATGCTTCCTGGAGCCTGAGAGAACTCCGGGAGGCAGAGGCAGGTCCTGCTTCACAAGGAGGAAACTGAGGCCCAGGGAGATGAAGTGACTCAGCTGCAAGAAGGTCCATTCAGATGGTCACCCTGACATTCCCAGAGCCACAAACCACCATAGGGAGCCCCCAGGGACCTGAAGCAAGCTAGGTTCTCTCCATCCGATTTGGGCATCTCAGGTGGGTGGGCAACTTTAAGGGAGTCTGCCAGGGTCTGTAGAGAGGAATCACCCATAAGAGTTCAGGCCTCTGGGGCCTCCAGCCCACCCCACCTGGAGGCCCTGCTGACTTGGCCAAGGCCAAAGCCTTTGGGATTGCGTCTGCCTGAGTGTCCCACCTCTCAGCCTCTGGTCACACTGCACAGCCTGGTACTATTTCTGCATGGTCCAGTTTCCTTCTCCCAGGACTTGGCTGAAGCCGTTCCTTCACCTGGACTGTCTTTTCCCATCCCTGCATTTCCCAATCTTACCTATCCTAGCAGGCACAGCCACACTGTTCTCTCTGGGTCTCTATCTTCTTGTCTGTAACAAGGGAAAGTTGGGCTTGCAGATCCTTTAGTTCTCTTCTGAGGCCTGATGTAAATGCCACCTCCTTCAGGAAGCCCATGCTCACCCCCCAAGATGGACGTGGTCACCCCAACTTCTGAAAGCCCACAGTACTCTGTGTGAACCTTCTTATGGCGCAGATCACTTACTACCCTGACTCACAGTCATGTGCGTTCACATCTGACCTTCCCTTCTAGATGCTACGTTTCTTGAGGGAAGGTGGGTTCCATGTTGCCTTGATTTCTGTTCCCCTCCATGGGTGGTAGATGGACAGGTTGATGGGCTAATGGGCAAGCAGAAAGGAGCATTCATGGCTTCAAACATATCCCTGGAGCCTAGCAGAAGACTCACCCCCAAGGAATGAAAGACTGCTGCTGAACTGCAGCATCCTTGAGCTGGGGAGAGATATAGGAGCAGAGAAGAAAGAGAGGTTCCAAAGTCGAACTGCCTGAATAGGGTCCTCCTCAGCCTCTGTCCATTTGCCAGGGACCCTGGAGACACACTTCCCTAGGCTCCTCCTCCTATTATCCCCCACCCCAGCTCAGTACTTCCTCAGGCCTTCTTGCCACTTCACCTCCCAGCAAGTCCCCTCTGCTCCGACACCATTTGCAAGACCCCCAGAGATGAGGAAGTGGGGCTACCTGTCCTCTCTGCCAGTGAGAGGACCAGAACCCAGGACTTTTGGTGCCAGGACTTTTTCAGCCCTCTCCACTGCCCGTCACCGTCCCTCTGAGTCCTCCAGGCAGTTCCAATTCCTGCATCGCCAACGACCTGTTGAGCCAGACACAGTGAGCTAAACCCTCCACCAAGTCCCCTCCTCACGTCCCTTCCCTCTCTTAGCCAGCTCTGGGCTTTTGATCTGGAGCCTCAGAGGGAGAGGTGTGCTGTGACTTTGTTGTTTCAATTCTCCTCTGCCCTACATCTGCAGCCCGACTGCCCCAAACAAAGCCACTAAATCACTTTTATAGGATTCGAGGTGCTTTCTACCTGGCCAGTTTCCTGCCAATACAAGATGTCTTCCAGGGTCTGGAGAAGACAGGTTGGCTTGAACGGCTGTTCATTAGAGGAAGATTAATGGGGCCACTGATCCCATTAATGTTATTGACCCTTCCCTTGCTATAACCAGCCAAACAGCTCAAGCTCTGGCTCAAGGCAGAGTTTACTCAGAACTCAGGTCCCATGTGTGGGGACGGCAAGCTCCTCTGGCTCGGCCCCACCTGCACCACCTGAGGGGTAACAGACGAGCCCTCTCCCACTTCAGAGGGTGGGAACCTTCACCTCTGGTCCCACAGGTCAACAATGTGGTATCTAGATTGATTGAGTACTTCCTGGGTGCCAGGTGCTCGCCAAGCACTCTACAAGCACGATGTTATTTAGTCCCACCAGTCCCATGTTACAGGGAGGAAAACTGAGGTTTAGAGAAGTTCAATAATCTTTACAAGGTCATACAGGAAATTGTATCAGTACCTGAACCCAACAACTAATTATAATTATAACAAACGTTGACACGGTGCCTACTAAATGCCCACCAGTGCTCCGCATTAGCTCTGACAAACAGAAATACAGTGCAAGCCCCATCCATGTACAACCCGCAGTTGTCTAGCAGATGCATTAAAGAAAGTGGGAAGACACAGGTAAAATTAATTTAACAATATATCTAATATAGCCCAATACACCCAAAATATTATTTCAACATGTAATCAATATAAAAACTATTAGAGAGCTACTTTACTATTTTGTTTGTACTAACCTAAATCAAGTGGCTATTTTTCTCTTATAGCACATCTCAGTTTGCTTGAGACACATTTCAAGTGCTCAGTAGCCACATGTACCAAGTGGTTGCCCTATTAATGCAGGTCTAGATGCTTTGTGGACATTTATTCATTCCATTTTCATTAAGATCTTATAAAGTGGTGGTAATTATTACTATCATAACCCCCATTTCAGACTCAGAGAAGTGAGGTAGTTGGCCGGAGGTCACACAGCACGTAAGTGGCAGGGCTGGGATTTGAACCCAGCAGGCTGGCTGCAGAACCTGTGCTCTTACCCACTATGCTACACTGGAACATCCTATCATGTAGGCAGGGAAGCCCTCCTCGCACTGGAGCCTGTGGGGCTCCAAGAGGGTCTCCAGCTCTAAAAGCATCTCCCCGCCCTAGGGTTCCAGGCCCTGAGGGGCCTTGAAGACACAAGGGCTGTAACTGAGGTCCCAGCAGAGCCAAGACACAACCTCTAGATAAGGACCTGCCTTCCTCAATACAATGGCAGGGAAAACCATTGCCACCACTTGCTGGGGCTTACAATGCTTAGGGCCAGTGCCAGGCATTTCACACTGGTTACTTCACCGACTCCTCACGGCAACCCGGTGAAGGGGTTGGCTATCCACATTGTACCTCAAGGACAGTACAGCTCGGAGAGGTTAAGTAACTTATCCAAAGTGACACAGCCAGTCAGTGGCTGAGCTGGGGGTAAAACCTACTGCTGTGAGACTTAAAACCCCAGGTTCTGCCCCTTTAATAGCTAAGCAGCCCCCAAGACTGATCCATGAGCACTCCCTCCCAGACAGAGCCCAACCCCACTCTCCCAGGCTACAATCCCAGCTTCCAGCCTGGATGGTGGTACTCTGCGCACCTCCCAACACCTTCTGCAGAGACCATGCTCATCTCCATCACCTTCTGTCACTGTCCTTGTCCACACCCATGGCCGTTGCTGGCCCTGTCTGCATGGCCCTTCTCCCCACCCCCACCTATGTCCCTCCATTCCCCTACACCTGAAATTCTTCACTTTTTCCACTGCCTAATGTCCCACTACTCACCCTTGGGTTAATAAGTCTCTTTTCTTAAATAAAACAAAACAAATGCCCCTGAAAGAAGCTATCAGCCAAACTGTCCTCTACAAGAATTCCTTTGTCCAATCTCTGTCGCTCCCAGAGGCCCGCTTACAGAAATTGGAAGTTTAGCGTGGAAGGAAATAAAGAATTAACTTCAATCAGAGTTGGAATGGTCCATAAAGATCCTCAAGTCCAGCCCCTTCATCTCGTGTTCTGGGAACGAGATACGGAAGAGTGGATGACTCGAGACTGCACAGTGAGCTGGAGGACACGCACCCAAGTCTGTGACTCCCATAGCCGCACTCGTCCCCCTGTGCCACAGTCCCTCCTAGGGCTGGTGAAATGGGTTCACTGGGAAGAGGGATCTGATTGCTCTACCCTCAGACTCTCCCTCTAGGTAGAGGCCTCAGGGCTCCAAAGGCTTGACAGTCCCCCAAGGACAGACAACATAAAACCCAGGAAGGCAGTTGACCCTGCCCACTTCCCCTCCAGGTCTGAAGGGCTCCCCTGACTGGCCTCAACCCCTCTCCTTGTAGCAAAAGGGTACTGCCATGGTACCCACAGAAAAGCAACAGTGTTTCCTTCTCATTGACCCCAGTAGGAAGGCGTGATGACCACTCCCATTTTAGAAATGAGGAAGCTGAGGCTCAGAAGGATGAATGGCTGCACAGCAGGGCCATTTCGGACCCCAAAGCCTGGTTTCCTGCCACTGCCCCTTAGGTAAGGGCTAAGGACACCCAGTTCAGTGCTCCCTCTACACCCCCATACTGCTTCAATAAGGCTGGTTTCCCACCACCCTGACATAAGCTCTTTTCTTGATACCAGCTGCTGCCTGGGCCCCTGCTGAGCCAAGCCAGGCAGCACAGCCAGCCCTCTCCCTCTCCACATAATTTGGTGCCAATTAACAGTGAGTGGGAACCATCAGTGCATTGAATTTGCAGCCTGGAATCGGGCCCGGGAAGCCAAGCTTCAACCAGCTGAGTTGCCTCCCCCAAAGCTGCCCCTGTTGCCCTTTTTCTCACCACTGAGCCCCCAACCACTGACAGGAGCCATCTACCACCCACCTCTGGAGCCCTTCCTAGGGATCCAGGGCATCCGATGGGAATTAGATGTAGCCCCTGCCCTGAGGGGCTCCCAGGAAACAGGCCTGGGAATGGAGCACTGAGGCAGCTGCCAAGAACTCAGTTTCCCCATCTGTAGAATGGAAATAAGAATGACCAGCACCCCACAGGGTTGTTGTAAGGGGTCATTCCTTGCTCCACAAGTTCTTTTGATCATCTGCGCATGCCAGCCCTGCCTCTGGATACTGAGGACGCAGGAAAATCAAGCCCTGCCCTCATGGAGCCTCCACTCTGATGAGGCAGATGGACAACAGAGAGTAAAGTCATAAACAGAAAATACTATTTCAGATACTATGAAATAAAGCAGTCTAGAGGGGGATTAGAAGAGGTGGCCAGTGAATGTAGTCCTAATGCTTTCATCACTATTATGTTGTTTTTTTCACCTGGGCCTTGAAAGCTGAGTTGGAGTTTGTTGAGCAGATAAACACAAAGGAAGAGAATTTCAGGTGGAGAAAAGGCAGGAAGGGGCTTAATGAGTCCCTGCAGCCGGTGGTTCAGAGGTGCTGGAATAGGGACCTCAGATACATGGGGGATTTGATGAGGCTGGAGAGGTGGGGATTCAGGCTTTGAAGGGCTTTATGTGCAATGCCCAGGAACCAGAGCCCTATCCCAGGGCATGAGGGAGCCATCGAAGGGGCCTCAACAAGGGAATCAGACTGATGTCTCCAAAGGTCCATCCTGGCTGCTGCAGAATGGGCTGGGGTGGGAGGGAGACTGTCCACAGAGGCTGTGGCACAGTCCCATGGGGAAGCTGAGGCCCAGGACTAAGGGTGGCTGTGGGAAGAGAGAAAGAGGGACATTGAGGAGAGGTGTTCAGGAGACGGGTGAAAACAGGGCTCTGTGACTGATGGGATGTGGGAGGCAAATGATGGCTTGAGGACTATGAATAATAGCGTTTTCTTGCAGACTGTGTGGGTGCAACCCACCATGCTGGCAACCCAGTCCCCTGATGAAAAGCGGCTTTAGAGGCCATTAGGAAGACACCAACTACCCTGGGGCACACAGTGTTTTCCAAGTCTCCAACAAGCATGGCTTCTTGGACTCCGGAACTTGCATTCACTCATTCTGCCCGGAGTGCCCATTTTCGACCAGCCCCAGCTCAGTGATGACTCTCTTGGGGAGCCTTCCCTGCTCCCCCGCAGTTAGTCACTGCCTTCCCTGGGTTTCATCAGCACGCTATTCACAAATGTGTTAGTTTCACCCAGGACAGGAGCCTTGTCTCTTGCTTGGTTTGTGTCCCCAAATAATCTACAAGCTGCCAGAGGGCAGGAGGCCCCCTCCCTTGTTGTTATCCTGGTGCTTGGTACAGTGCCTGGAACTCTGTGCATGTTTGCTGAATGAATGGGCACAGGAGGGTAGGGCTACCCACCAAGATGTGGAATCCAGGGGGAGAAGGTGATGAGTCAGTCTGGGCCCCTCTGGGTTTGAGGAGCTTGAGATGCATACATGTGGAGCTCAAGGCAGCTGCACATAAGAATGGGAAGCTCAGGGAGGTGACTTGTCAGATCTTCCAGACCCCATGGCCCTTCCTGGCCTCACCCGCTCCCAGCCCTGGGAGCCTGGAGATCTCCTCTGTAGCGATGGCCCATGAGCCACTCGGGAGAGGTGGAGGGAGATGGTGCCTGAATCTGGTACCGTCCATCTCTCCCTTCAGATGAGCTGCTCTGGGAGCCATTTGGGATTAATTTCCATAAATAAATGAGGTTTGGGGTTGACCGCATCTTCACTGGCATGGGGAGTGATGAGGAGTGGGTCCTTCCTTCCTTCCTCCCTGCTCATCCTCACCAGGAAAACTTGAACACAGTCATTACCAGCCACCCACCTTCCACCACTCTTGGGAGAAAAAGAAATGACATTTTCCCTTTACATTGGAAATACTTAAAAGTCCCAGGAATAGATTTATAGGAATATTTTAACCTTTTCTTTGATCCTTGAAATGTCATTGTTCTGTGGGCTGAATCGCCAAATGTGACCTTTTCCAGTAGCTACGGGGTGGGGGAACCCCCTCTGGCTCTTTGAAAGGAGCTTCAGATGTTCTTGCTGCAGCGTCCCCAGCACCCACCCCCTAACCCTGACACTCTGAGCCAGTGGAAGGGCTGGTGTGTGGGAGAGGCGAGCATGGGCTGGCCGGCAAGGGCTGAGCAGCTCTCTCCTCACCTTATCAAACAAAGATGAGCCAAGTGTGAGTCCATCACTAGTTAACTCATTCTGTGGCCTTGGGTTAGGCATTTTCTCTCTTTAGGACTCCGTTTCCTATAAAACGGGGAAAATTATGATACTGATTTCAAAGAGTTATTGCAAAGACTAAAGAAAACAATGCATATCATATTTGGTCATTCTTACAGAACAATGCTGAAAAATGAATGACCCCTAAATTCACTGGCTGACAATATCGAGCATTTATTCTTGGACTCACAGGTCTGCAGAGTGACTAAGGTTAGGTAATCTAGACTGGGTTCAACTGGATGGCCCAGCTTTGGGCTATGAGTTGGGCTCTATAGGTTCATGCTGAGGCCCAAGCTGAAGGGGCCACCTCTTCTCCTGGTAGGTCTACCAATTCTTATGGCCTTGGCTTAGAACTGGACCACTGTCACTTCTACCCCTTCTGTTGATTACACCAAATCCCGTGATCAAGTCTGACATCATGGAGTGAGAGAAAGACCCTGCCTCAGGGAGAGGGGAGTGAATATTTGCTGAATAATAACCCAACCTATCACAGCATGTAAAAACCCCCTGACACTGTGCCTGTCATGTGATGGAAATTCAGAATATTAATTCCCTTCCATGGCACACTGCATCATTATTATGTTTTACAGCTCAGATTAATTCACTATAACTCATTATAATAGCATGAATCTTTTTCGCTAAGAGTACAGACGTTATTGTCCAACACAAGCAGGCAGTGAAGTATTACATACTTCACTTTGGTGGATTCTCCAAACAACAGAAACTTAAGCTGTTTTCTTTTAATTATTTTGATGGAAATCTTTCTAGAGTATGTTTCATACTTTTCTACCTTCTTAAATGGAGACTATCAAATGCCATTTCATCCATAAGATGGATGTCTTGGGACCGCTGCGAGGAGCGCCAACACAGCCCCGAGCTGATCTCTAAGGCCATCCTCATCATAGACTGTTCCCATGGTTCTCATGAGCACAGAGTTGTACGGCTTTAAGCATAATGAGAAGCTGAAGAACTTCGAAAAGTGGCGAATCTAGTTCTGACATTCAAGAGGAGCTCCTGCCAAGCAGCCTGGCTGGGGTCCCTGCGAGTGTCAGGAAGCAGAGGAGAAATGTAATCACACAGTCTAGAACCTACATACAGAACCTCCCTCCATCCCAGTGCTCCAAGCGCTCATCCCACTTTCTCTGTGTATTTCAACTTCCTCCCCTTGCCGCTTCCCCCTTCCCCGCCTCCTCCCACTATGGGAGGGGAGTGGGAGTGAATGGTCAGTGTTCAAGCATCTTCCAAAAATAATTTCATCTCAAGTATTATTATGCTTCTCTTTCTGAATCTTAAAACGTGTCAGTTTCTAAAAACCCAAAAGCCACAAAATTCTACAAAATTAAATCACATCATGTTCTGTGAACACTTGGATTCTTTTTTCAGAAAATCAGCACCTTTCCATTAAAAAAAAAAAAAAAAAAAAAAAAAAAAAAAAAAAAAAACCACTGCCCACCGCACTGGAGACCAGGCTTCTGATTAGGAAATTGTGTGGGTCCCAGGCTCCTGCTGGGTAGGAACCGCCCTCATGGAACTGTCCCAGGTGCTGAAATGGTGTCTGTTCAGCCCAAATCTTGGGCTCCCTGTCCTTCGCTTGAGAGCCCTGCCCCAGCACTGTCACATTTGTCTTTTTTTTTTTTTCCTGCCGGGTGTCCTGAACTTTTCTAAGCGGCATGCCTGATAAGTGAGTCCCATGGCCACCTTGTTATAGCCAATGACAGGTGCCCATCTGCTTGGCTGGTTGGAATTTTTTGGAAAGTGTTTAGGCCAAGAACACAACAGTTGTCTGAAAATAACCTCCAGACTATGACACTGAGCCTTTTGTGCTAAGTTCCAGATTGGCCACATGAGAGGACCAATTGCTCTGGACCCACCCCTTCTAGGGCCAAGACATCACAAGGAATTCAGCAGGTACCTCCTCCTTTCTGGACCTCAGTTTCCCTATCTGTGAAATACAATCTCTAAGACTTCCTGAGATTTCAGGCCTATGTGCCTGAGGAGGTAGTAACATGCTATGGGAGAGAAATAGCCCTCAGCAAGGAAAATCCTGATTCTCAGCTCTGCCACCATAAGCTGTGTTACCTGAGGCCAACTCCTTAATCTCTCTGAGCCTCATCTATAAAACTGGAATGATACCACCATCCCTCCCATCTCCTGGTGTCATGGGGAGGCTCAGGTGAGATGGGGAAGCACTTGGTAAGGTAGAGAGAACTACATGTCATTGGTGTTGGTGTGTGACAAGAGAGCATCAAACAGCTACACCCTTTAGAGGGAACTCAGGTTTCAGTACCCCTGGGAGGCAAATGACACACACAGTCTTTTCCCTTTCTTATCTATGGTTTCTCAGCCTGAAGGAGTCAGTGAACTAGGGCGATATTAACTGCGAACCAAACACCCAAATCCCAGGTCTATTAATTCCTTTACTCAATAAATAACTGCTGCAAACCTTCTATGGGTTGAGCAGGAAATTAGAAACAGACTCAGTCCCTATCCTCATGGACTGGAGGGGGTGGTTAGCAAGTACTAGCCTGGTGCTGGGCACATGGTAAGCGCTCATTAATACAATGTGATAGGCAATGCTGGAGGGTGCTCTGGGTACTGAGGGGGCACACACGAGGGGGACATAGGAACTAGGGTGTGATCTCAAAGATATAATTAGGAGTGAGCCAGAAGATGACTGGAGAGAGACTATTCCAGACAAAGAAAGTAGCATGGACCAATGACTGGGGCAGGTGGCAGGGATGAAAGATACCTTACCCCAGGGAATTCCTGCCCCTCTGTCACATCAGCACCTGCAGCCATACTCTAGGGCCCAATAGTATGTCGTATCAGGAATATTAACTGAGGGGGGGCAGAGGTAGGGTAGAAAGCTCCCTGCTGCTACCTGGCCTCAGTTGTCCAGGGCTACAGGGCACTGAGGTGGTCTGAGGGCAGGAAGGAGGTAAACCCAGGCCTTGCACAGGGAGGGGCTCAACCCCATACTGTTAAAGCCTACCTTCGGCATCATCATCATCATCTCCACCCCACCATTACTACTTAGTAAGCACTTACATAGGCAAGGAGCTTTATATTGAACTGCTACCATTTTTACATCTATAAGGTAGATATGCTTAGACCCATTTTTCAGATGAGGAAACTGAGGCTCAGAGAGCTTATATGGTTTGCTCAAGGACACATAGCTAAACAGTGGTAGGCCTGGAGTCAGAACACTGTCACACTGCCATGATAGCAGACCTTCCCTGACCACCGGCATTGTGCCAGGCACTCTGAAAAGCGCTTCAGATGCATTCGCCCACATAATTGTCCCACACCCCTATGAGGCAGGCACTAGTATTAGTCCCATTTCATGGTTGAAGAAGCTTGAGTCCAAAGAAGGTGCATAATCTAGCCAAGGTCACATACACAAGCAGTTCCAGTGTCAAGAATCTCACCCAGGTCTGCCCCATGCTGGTAACTATGGCACTCTCAGCCCCTTCTCCTTTAACAAGGCCTAGGAGGCTGAGGCAGGCACTTCCGGCCCCTCCCTCTCAGGTCTGCTCTCTGCTCATTCCAGGCCCACAGTGGCAGGCAGCCCCGGGGTACCAGGATGGCACGGAGGCATGCCTGGGGCAGGGTAAAAAGCCTCAGCCAGGATGACCTTGGACTCCCAGGGCCCAACCACACAGTAAATATCCCCATGCTAAGTGTTTAAGCTCTTCCAGAAAAAACTCCATCCAAGGGGCTTCCACGTCTCAGGCTAGAAAGCACCTCTGGGCAGATTTATTAAGAGGTCAGACAGCCACTATATTTCACCATCAGGCCAACAAGGCCCCTCATTCTCTGGAATCATATTTCTATCAAATATTCATTTGTCTGGTTTATGGACAACAGAAGACCTAGGCCCACCAGATCCTGCCAGCCACATGCTCACCTGCCTGTGCCAGTGCCGACCTTCCGTCCTTGGCTCACAGCCTACAACGTGGCAGGATGCCACCCCCAGTAGTCCCCACACAGGCAAAGCCCAGGTCCCCTGAGCACCACCCCCTTGGGTCTATTCCTTCACTAGGCCAACCCAGCACATGAGATTAGAAGCTACAACCATGGGAGAAAATTGCTACTGTTTCCCCAAAGCAGAGGGGCCATAGCAGATGCTGTTGGCACCCTACCCGGAGGTGTTGGCTCCTCACACCTGCACCCTTCTCTGAAGGATTGCCTTGGGCTCAGGGGAGCTGCTCGCCCAGAGATGGCTAGAAGCTTACCTCCTGCTCCCCAGGGGCAGCCCATAGTCTGGGACCAACTAAAGTGGGTGTGTAACAGGAAAGTCCTATTGTCACCAGATGGGACAAATTCTGGAAGGCAATTTCTACTCCAGAGCTCCCTGAAACCACATCTTTGCCTGCCTTATCCTTCCTCTGTCCTATCCTACTTCTCTGATTCTTACAGGTTTCTCCCTTATTCTTACAGGTTTCTCCTAAGGGCTGTCTTTCAATAAACTACATGCATAAGAATCCCTACCTCAGGCTTGAGTTCTAGCGAAGCTACCCAAGACAGGGCCATAAGGCCAATGGTTTCTAATGCTACCGCTTGGAACTGACCCCTGGAAAAGCTTCTCACTCACTGCAAGAAAATGGGAGGACTCTCATCAATCAGACCCTGGGGAGGCTCTGCCCCTGGAGTCTGCCAGAGGCAGCAAGACAGACAGCCCCTGCCTCACCGCCCAGTATACATACAAGGAAACAAAGGTGAAGCGACTTGTCCAAGGCCATGTAGCTGACCTGGGAGAAAGCCGGGAATCAAGCCCATGTCTGTCTAACTGCAGACCCTAGGCTTTTCCCTGGAAGGAAGCTCTGGGCATTCTGAGGGAACGCCCTGAGTCACATGCTTTGCCCATCTCACCTTTCAATGTGCTGTTCAAATGCCACCTCATCCAGGTGACCTTCTCTGCTCACTTGTCAGAATTCTTGATGCTTACTTCTGAGCATGGCACATGTGCTTAGGTCTAGCTTCTATTGCATTCCACCCTCAGTGGGATTTAGGGGTTTATTCCCTTCCCCCCAACTTGCATGGGAACCCCTTGAGCCCACCACCACACTTTTATCCAGAGCCTCAGGGGGACCAAGAAGACCACCTTTCTTAATGAAGACAAACCATGACTTCCAAGAATAGGCTGGAGGAAAGTGTCCCCGTGGAGGTGAGCCCCACCTGACCTCACCGTGCCCCGTGTTGCACCTTCCCTTTGAGGCCTCTCTCTAGTCACTGTCGCCAGTGTCATGATGACCTTGAAGGACACTCATATATCACCATTGTGTCACACTTTGGCCCAATCATGGACAAATGTCCCTCCCAACCTCCCCAGCAACTAAGAGCTGGGATTTTCAGACTGGTGATCGGGAATGGCACCCAGGAAATGAACACTGAGAGAAGGTTAATCTGGACCATTTTTTCACAGTCTTCAGTCCCTGGAGCACCTTGGCCCTCAGAATTGTGTTATCTGCATATCACCTGTATAACCATTTAATACTTTTCTTTATGTTGACTTACTTTCTTTAACACAGATATAAAAGAAACCTTCTCTCTCCCCCTGCACAGGAAAACTAGAATCACTCTCCACAAATACAACATAGCTGTAAAAATAAATATAGCAATGGCAAAGCGATGGCCTGGAAAATCTGTGAGTTTGAGCTCTGCTCTCTGTGTTAAAGGGGGGCTCAACAAGGGCCAGAGCAGCGTTAAGGACACACCAGCCCCACTGGAGACTTTCTCCTGCAGGGACCAGGATTGAAAATGATTTAGGAAGAGCTTGACCTTATCACAGTTCAGTGATACTTGATGCCAGGTCTCTGAGCACCTGAAGTCATTAGGGAACCCACGCTTTGAGGCACACTTATCCCAAGGACCTTGTTTACAGGGTCTGGGTCTAGCTTATGCACTTCAGCCCACAGTCCACTGAGGAGGTCAGCTCTGCCTCCTGGGGGCAGCCCTGTGCCTCGGTCAGGCCCCATCTCCTGCACACGGGAATGCTTGCAGGGTAACGGTGAGGCTGGGAGGGATGCAGAGGGAGGGAGAGGACGGGGTTGTGGACCACTTTGGCGTCTGACTTGAATCTGTGAATTTCTAGTACGACAAGAGCTGATTTTTCTTTTTTTCTTTCTTTTTTTTAAGGAACTTGAGTGGGCTTTCTTTGTGTTTGAATGAAAAGCACATGCCCTCAGAATCCTATTGAGGAAAAAAATCAGGCTTTATTGTAAAAACAATTGTGCCAAATTTAAAGCAGGGATTAAAATTGAGGCATGTTAAGTGCGGTCATTAATACATCGGGCTTTTTCTTCCAATCGGGAAGAAAGCTATTCTGGTCTGCCCTCTGCTTGCTTCCCCTGGGCTAAGGAGGTGGGGGTGTGGGGGAGTTCAGGAAGGCTGCTCCATGCCACATATGGGGATCTCTGAATCCTGGGACTCACGGCATCCTGGGCATAGCAACAGGAAAAACACAGAACCCAACTTCTAAATGAAAAAGAGAACATATGATCTGATGAAGGATCTTTTAATTCTTATCTGTAAAGGCAAAAGCTCACAGATTTATATATTTTAAATCACCTCTACTTACGGAATTAGCAAATCACCTCTACTTGAAACAAATGCCTTAAATTGGGGTTCGCATAGATCCCAATTCCCACCCCCGACTTTGTCTGTTTTTTCTTCCCCAACCACCTATGGAGGCTGCAGCGGTCACAGTCACATTTCTCAAGCACTAGCATCTCCTGTGATCCCCTCAACAGTCCTCTGAGGTTGAATTGAGCTCATCATCCCCATTTACAGGGGCACAGAGAGGGTAAGTCAGCTGCCCCAGGTCGCAGAGCAAGGAAGCAGTGAGGAAAGAATTTGAACCCAGCTCTGATTTCAAAACCTACATTCCTAATGTGATATTGTCCTGCCTCCCTGGAAGTCACTCTGGGAGAGAAGGCTAGGCCTTTGGTGACCCGGGAATGGTAGGGAAGAGGACTGAGGAGAAAAGGGAACCAAGAAAATTCATGTTTTTGTCTCTCCTTTATGTTCTTGGCCAGGCCTAAAGTGCAGAAATTTGGAAGTGAAATGTAGCCCTCATCCACCAGAACCCCTCAGGCCATCTTCAAAAAGGCTGGAACTGATTTCTAAACCCATGTGAGGCCACAGGTTGTATTCACTAGGGCTGGGGTGGAAGGGGTGGAGGGGAGGGTGTGGTCACACTCGGAAGGAAACAAAGGAAGGAAGGAAACAGAGAGAAAGGATCCGGGCACATCAAAAAGGGACAGGAGTCCACCCAATAAAGCTCCCAATGGCCTAAGTTGAAAGAAGTTGAGCAAAAAGGTAAATCACAATAGCATTGAATTCTGACACAAAAATACATATCCGTGAGTCCATACAGCTATAAATAAATAAGAAAGAGATACCACTCTTCCCTACAAAGGAATTCCAAGTTATACATGTAGAAGGCAAGAGGGAAATGGAAAACCACATCAGTAATTGCTACAGGCAAGATCCATCGATGGATGCTAAACTTGGTGGGTGAAAGACTAAGCAGGACCAAGATACATGCAGAGTCTCAAAGTATCTCCTGTGCCCCCAAATAATAAGTAATTCTACAGGGAAAAATAGTGAGTTTATAGTGGAGAAGCCAGAGATACCACCTTAACCAGGTGATGAAGGTTTAATCACTAACTATATGTTACTAACACTTGCTGACACCATGTACCCCAACGTGATGCACTGAGGAAGCCCATCCTCCTGAGGTGCCCATCCCAATAAGGCATAATCCCAATATAATCATGAGAAAATAGCAGACAAACCCACATGGAAGTTTATTCCACAAAATGACTGACAAGGACACTTCAAAAGGGTCAAGGTCATAAAATAGAATGAAAGACTGAAGAAGTGGGGATTGGAGGAGACTGCAGAGACAGAACAACTAAATGCGATGTGACATCTTGGATTGGTTCCTGAACCAGAAAGAAAGGCATTGGTGGAAAAACTTGGTCAAATTCCAGTAAGTTCTGAATTTAGCTAATAATACCATAAGAAGATGAGCCTCTTAATTTTGATAAATGTTCTATGTTTATGTAAAATAATCATGAAGGAAAACTGGGTGAAGGGTATATGGGAACTCTTTGTTCTAGTCTTACAATTTTACTAGAAAGCTAAAATTATTTCCAAAACAATGTTTAATGGTGTAGTAAGCTAAATAATGGTCCCTCCAAAGTATTCATGTTCTTATGCCTGGAACATGTGAATATGACCTTATATGGCAAAACAGGGGGAAAGAAATTCGTAGATATGGTTAAGCATCTTGACGTGGGGAGATTATCCTGAATTATCCAGGTGGACCCTCAATGCAAACGCATGTATTCGTGTAAGAAGAAGTCAGAGGGCGAAAGGAGGTGCTGTGACTGCAGGGGCAGAGATTACAGTGACGCAGCCACAAACCAGCGACGGCGGCAGCCCCAGAAGCTGGAAGAGGCCTGGACGAGATCGACCCTCTTGAGCCTCCAGAGAGAGCACAGCCCTGTTGATACCTTGATTTCTGCCAGTGATACTTATTTTGGACTTCTGGCTTCCAAAACCACGAGCGAACAACTTTAGGTTGTTTAAGACACCAAGTTTGTGGTCGTTGGTAACACTAGCAATGAAAAAACTAATACAAATGGTTAAAAAAATTGATGGGATTAGCTTGAACGGCCCCCAAGACTCCTGTCTGCTGTGACATTCTTGATGCTCCAGTTCTGCATGGCAGGACTGCATGGCCCTGAAGCCCTGAGAGGGTCTGCGTGTCTCTGCCCCAGAGCACACTGGGAGCTGCTGGGCAGCCGCAGCTCTCTGTGGAGGCTGTGTCTCTTCTTCTCAGCGGGCAGGCTCAATGCCACCTCAAAGTCTCCTCTCTAACATCCCCTGGATGTGTCCAGCCTGAGGCTAAAGGGCAGAGCAGACACACCCCAACGACTGAACAACTCAGCTGTCCACCAGCTGAGGACCCCGCAAGGCTAGTCCCGAAATAACACTAACAGTAATTATAGCCCCACCCCCCTTTTCTTTTTTCTGGCAGGCTCATTGCTGAGCATTTTACATGCATCAGCTCACTTCATCCCCATAACCACCTCGTGTGTGGCTCAGAGAGGTTATGGGATTTTCTCAAGTTCACACAGCTCTCCAGCAGCTGACTCAGAGTTCCCACCCAGGTGTCTGGGCTCATAAAACCTATGTCCCCAGTAACCAAGTCACACTGCCCATCTAATGCCTGCTACCCCCGCCTGCTCAGCTGGGTTCTCTCCTTGGCAAACCCCAGCTCACAGGGAAATCCAAATTTGCCCTTCCTATCCCTGGCTGATGTGGCTCAGTGGATTGAGCACGAACCTGTGAACCAAAGGGTCACTGGTTCAATTCCCAATCGGAGCACATGCCTAGGTTGTGGACCAGGTCCCGTGTAGGGGGTGTGTGAGAGGCAACTACACATTAATATTTCTCTCTTTCTCTTTCTCCTTCCTTTCCCCTCTCTTTAAAAATAAACAAATAAAATATATTTTTTTAAAAGTTGCCCTTCCTGGACTCCCAGACTCCACCTGCTTTCGAGAACACAGAGATTTGTAGGTGAGGAAAAACCTCAGACTTAAGACCCACTGAGGGAGTTTAGAGAACTTTTGACTTCTCCCAGGTATATTACTGGCCGCATTCTGCCCCTGCAGGCATTCAGAGAGGGCTGACAACTGTGTCGCTGTCCCAGCCTACGGAGAGGAGGGCTCGGGAGCAGACCTGGGGCTCCAGGGGGAGCAGAGAAGGGCTCCAGATCACTTTGGACTGCAGAGGCAGGCACATGAACTTGGCCATCCATCAGCCAGCAACTCCGGAGTTCAGGCATGTTGGCAGGGTGGATCTGGGAATTAAGAGACACAGCGTCCTTATCATCCTTATGGGGGTTGGGGGCTGGTGAGAGAAGAGTCACTTCACCATCTCTTTGGTAAGGCCCAGGATAACACAGCTCCTCCAGGCCCCAGACTCTCAGGGGAATTTCTAGAGTTTTTAAATCTAAATGGTTCAGCCTTCACCTGGGGCTTGAATCCCTACAAAAAGTGAAGGTTCTCTCTGGCTGCAGAGGTGGAGGGTAAGCTGGAAGTGTAAACTGAGCCTTGTGTGCTATGATAAGGAATAGTGAAGAGTGTAGCAAAGAAAAAAACCACTACGCTCTATAAAGTTTTTCATATTTTTTAATTTAAACACTGAGCCAACCAAACAAATCATGGCCTGCTGCTTCCCGGCCTCCTGAGGACTGTGAGTGTTTCCCAGCTCACTCCCCCTATTCACTCACCCTCCACCCTCCAGCTTTTTCCAGGCCTTTGGCCCCACTCTGCCTACCACCTAAATCACTTTTCCTTTTCCCTCTTCACATTTCTTTCCCCTGTACTTAGAAGCCCAGCTCAAGTCAAGTCCCACCCCTTCCAGGGAGCCCTCCCTGACTCTCCTACCACCCTTTCCCCAAAGAGCCCACCCTTGTCCGTTATTACAGGGTATGTTGGGGTGCATTTGACCTATGGCAGACTTGTCTTCCCAGTTTTACCTCTAGCACAGGGAGGGTGGAGTCTTGTGCCTCAAGTCATCAAATTTCAGACCTAAGGAAAACTCCAACTCCCTGACTTCACTGATTTTGATTACCTTTCATCCAGGACCTGGATTTTTCTCATCTACACCAAGGTTGCCCCAAGGGCTAATGAGCACAGGACTGATGCCACACAGCTGCCCTCTCCGAGTGCCTGCCAATGCCCTGACTTTACAAGTAGCTACAGAGCCAGTGAAGGCCTGTGTGCACTCAGACAGAGCTGGGTGCCTCCACACTCAACCAGCTTTTTCCCACAATATAGAAACTGGAGTTCAGTTTAAGAATGTTAAAGCTGGGAGCAACCCTGGAGCTCTCTGAATAAATAATAATTGTATTAGCTATTCTTCCAAATTGATTTCTATATGTCAAGTATCACTTAATCCTCAGATAAAATCTAGGAAGAAGGTGCCAATATTATTCCAAGTTTACAGATGGGCTGCAGCACAGAGAAGTAAAGAGACTCGGCCAAGGTCATGCAGCTAGTAAATGCTAGAAAGTAACACCTTCGAGTTCAGGGCAGAGGGGGAGGGACTCCAGCCTCTATGCTCCCCCCCTTTCCCATATTCTCCCAGAAGTTGCTAAGCCCTGCCTGATTTGTCTGCCTCTCTCTGGAGGCCAAAGCATCTCGGGCTTCCTGCTCCATAGCACCTGCCACGGGGCAATTGTTTGTAAGTACAGCTTCCTCCCAAACACCCAGAGAACCTCCGGAGGGAAGAAGCAGGTCAAGGTCACACCCATATCCCAGCACCCAGCCCAAGACCTGGCACACTGGAAACAGAAAACACTTGGTGATTCTTTTGTCCAATAAGTGAAAGTCCAAGTGGCTGAAAGAAAGAATTGATGAAGTGCCTCTTTCTAGGAGGAGAGGCAGCCCCTGCACACCAGCCTCTCTGCTCTGGCTGCCCCAGCTACTCCATTTCCATCCCTTCGTTGGATGCCCAGCTCAGCCTGATCCACTCCTGGCCCAGGCTCCTCCAATGGTTTGTCTCAGCAGTGGGGTTTGCAAAGTCATATTGGATTAAGACCTGCTCCAGCTGTCACCCGTGGTGGAAAGCTCGCCTATCAGGCAGCCCAGAAGGGCTGGATATCTAATGGAGATTTGCTAATAAGATCTGAGTTGGTGAGCTTTGCATCCTATTAACATGGGGGAGTGCAGGCCTGTCTGTCTGCTGGAAAATTGCAAACACAATAGAAAGTCACTTATGAATATTAATAGGACTGGAAACAATGTTGAGAGAAATTGTTGATGTGATTGGGAAGCTGGGAGGGGGCTGTGGAGTAGGGGGAGGCCTCCCTTCTCTCTTGCCCATGCCTGTCCCTCCAGAGCTGCCTGGAAGCGGGAAGTCTGCATGGCCATCACAGAGAGATCAAGGGTGACCAGCACCATGGACCCAGAAGGAAGCACTGAGTCTGATCTCAAGGCCCAGACTCCCCTCCCCAGGTCCATGAAGGCTGGTCCAGTGTCAGTTCGTAGGGGCACATGGTAAGGTGTTTGAACAGGAACGTGGACACCCCTCTTCTACTCCTGGATGTCTCAGGTGAGACAAGTGTCCCTCTTGGACACTTTCCTGAAACCAAGGCTTGTCTAGAGCAGCTTCCAGCATGGAAGGTCATGGGCCCAAATTCATAGACAGACCAGAGTGTGGAGTCAACCAGCAGAGCTCTCAGCACAGCCCAGAGAATATTAAGGGACCCTTAATGAGCACCCCATCCCCTCCCAGCAGTTCCAAAACTGTATACTGAGGAAACTTAGAGGTCAAGAGAAGCACCTCAGGTGGCCCAGGGAACAGCAAGCAGGGCTAGAATGCTGGGCATTGGGTTACAGATTCAAGACTGGAAATCAGATCTCCTGACCCCGCCTCCCAATTTAGCCCGAATCTGAGGTAGAACCCAAGGACTGAAAGATGAGTAAGATATAATCCCTGCACTGCTAAGAATTTAGTCGGATGGGGAGGGCAGACTGTCAGTAATAAGTACTTCTCATTACAGACCCCTCTACAGGTAACTGTGACCGTGTATTTTTCATTCTACTAGTCAATAATAAGAGGCATAGACCCCAACAGGAAAACAGATAATCTCCAGGAGTAGCTGGTCTGAGGAGCAGAGCCAACACGGAGGGACACAGCACAGTGCACAGGATGGCTGTGTACACCGAAGCTAGACACCTTTTTGTTCAATGACAACTACAAAGCACAGCATTTTCTCCATCTGCCGGGCAATTGTAGATGAGTGACTTGAAGAATGAACTCCTCAGAGCTCCAGTTTCCTCATCTGTAACCTGGCCATAGAATATCTATTTCCTGGGGTTATGAAATAAGATCATTTATGCGCAGTGCGCGCACCACTCTGGCGCACAGGAGGTACACAGCACTTTCCTTTTTTTCCTCTGTGGGGTGGAGTCTGCCCTGCTTCCATTCACCCTTCTTTTTTTGCCATCTATTCCCAGAGAACCGATTCGCCCCCCTATCAGACCCTCTGACTTAGGTGGGGCTGACCCCGCCCCCAGGGTGGGTCTGTGAGCCAACCTGGCCAATCAGAGTGTGATATCTCCAGGCCACAGTGATTGGTTCAGAGATCAGAAGTGTGCCCTGACCAGGCCAATCAGAGCCAAAGACACTAAACTCTAGGATTTTGTTGTTACTTTCAGAAGCGTCCTGCACCTTCTGCTAAGGTTTATGAGAGGAGCAGGTGGGTAAAAATAAGATTTCTGAAGGGCATCATTTTTGCCCCTGTATATAACAGTGCCTGGACTCAGAACTAGATATTTTTGTTACACAAGCTAAAATACTTCTTCTTCTTCTCCTTCTCCTTCTTCTTCTTCTTCTTCTTCTTCTTCTTCTTCTTCTTCTTCTTCTTCTTCTTCTTCTTCTTCTTCTTCTTCTTCTTCTTTTTTTTTTCTTTAAACCAATTGAATTTCTGTCCTTTGAAACTGAATGAGTTTTACTGTAACTAACTCATTCAACTACTTGGGGCTGAGGCCACTGCCCAACTTGAGCTTGAAACTAGTAGACAGCCTATCCCTTCTCCCTCACTTCTACCACCTCCCCAGCTCCAGGATCCAATTGCCTTGAAAGGCTCAGGATTTGGGAAGCCCCGGGCTCTGTTTCCAAGATCCCTTCATCTTCTGTCTGTCCCCCAGTTCCAGCCTGGTATTGCCTCCATCGGGTTCTCAGCCCATTGCTGGAATGCAGAGGTGCGGACCACGCAGGTTCTGGGAGGGGCGGTCCCTGCACATCTCTCTGTGTATATGCAGCCTGAGAGAGTGTGGAAACGACCTAGTTCTCCCCTGGCTACCAAAGCTTAACGCGGTTGGGGGTGCCTAAGGGGAGAGAGGGGCTTCTCACGTTTCTGGTATGTGGCTGGCCCCCAAAGCCATCTGAGTCTGCAACCCCTGATTGAACCCTCCAGCCACCTTTCCTGCAGGGCCATGCCAAGGAACTGGTTGATGTGGTCCTTGGATTCTAGTTCACAAGAGCACATGACCAAAGCTGGGGAAGGGCCAGTAATTATCATTACTATTAGTAAGCCCCTGGTGGAATATATTACCTCAGTTGCCCCTTCCTGCTCTACACCTCCACGTCTCCAGGAGAGAGGCCTGCCCAGACCTTCTGTGGGTCTGCCCACTGCTGGTCCTTGTGTGAATTCCAGGGTTCTGCCCTCTGCAGACTCATCTGCTCTCCCATAGGCACTGGGCCCGAGAAGGAACCACTCCAGGCAGCAGGGACCCCTGCAGGCCTCTCTGCTAGCTTGCGTTGTATTTGTGGGATAATTGCTAATGGCAACGATCATTTTTATTAGCGGAGCTGTCTGCATTAAAATGATAGATTTTTTTTATTAAAAACATCTGAGGAAGCTGCCATCGCAGTAGAAGGATAATTTTCCATTTAGTTTAAGAGCAGATGGTAACCGAAATGTTCAATGTAAATAAATTGAGACTCAGCCTAAGTGTTGGGTAAACATATTGGAAATTTCCTGATCTGCTTCAAGCCTCCTGCCCTCTCTGACTCTCATAGCCCCTCCTTCCAGCCTGAATGAGCCCCTACCAATGAAGGGAATTCTCCCCTAAACAACATGGAAAAATCCAGGCCACCAGGTGGGCTGAGAGATGAGCAATGATCTGCTAGGACCCACCCCAGAACTCAGGGTGCCGCTGGTGTTGTTACAGAAGCTGGAGCTTCAGTGGGCAAGAGCAGGACAGAGGAGGACATATCCTGCCACAGAGCGATAGTCTGGGTGGGTCGGCATGCCTCGGTGCCAGATCTTGGAGAAGTCCCCTCCCCTCACTGGGCCTCAACCATCCATCGAAACAGTGAAGGCCTTGGATCAGCCATAGCACTCAAAATGGACTAAAGTGGGGAGGTTTCCATTTAAAAAAAAAAAAAAAGTTTTAGTGACCAAAGTGATCAGGAACCACTGAGATAAACAGGTTTCTTTACTGAAAGATTTCTCAGGACATGTGTTAGCATGGTTTGTATTTCTCTAAAAGGAGTAACAGTAAACAAGAGATCCCAAATCTAATGCTCATGGAGCCCTTTTTCCCAAGGTGAACTGCACAGTTTGGGGAATGCTGGGCATGAGGTTTTTCCAAGGGCTCACTCAGCTCTAGCGTTCTCTGCTCTGTGGACCAAGGTCATCTGAAGACAGTCCCCTGCTCACTGAATCATTCTACAAGCATTCACAGACTCCTGACCACATCCACAGCACTGGGCTATGAGCTGGGTATACAGAGGTGCACAGAACACAGATGCTGGGAGTCCCACACCCATACACCCTCAGCCTGCCTTAGAGGCGGCCTGTGGAAGTGGCAGATGAGGAAGTCCCACCCATCTACCTATTTCTGCTTCACTTTGCCAGGCTGCATTTTCTAGTTGTGGGAGCAGATTCCCCCCAAATATGGGCAGGCCAGCATTGACATCTCAGGACTAACCGTCAACCAACAAGGGATAGGAGGTAATTAATAAACATATGAGCCATGTTCTACAAACTCAGAAGTTCCCCAATCAGACTGATTTCTAGCTACCCACAGCAGTAGCCCCCCATAAACAGATTGCTTGCTGAATTTCTCCCTTCTCCATTTATCTTCCCCACTCCCTCAGAGTACATTTGGGGATCACCTCCCAGATAAAATATTTACACTGAAGTCCTTGTCCCAGGCTCTGCTTTGGTGGGAACCCAAACTAAGACAACTCCTACTCTCATAGATCTTGTAGTCTGGTGGCAGAGGCAGCAAGATACATGATCACAAGTTGTAACGAGAGATGTGAAGTGAAAAAAACAGGATGCAGCACAATGTGAGGTGAGGAGCTACTTCAGGGAGGTTTCACTGATGCGCACTTTGGCCCTGGGGACTCAAGACTCAGCAACTCAATCTCATGAAGGTGACAGGCACTCAAATCCTAATGCACCATGAAAGAAGCAATAATAGGGGAGAATGGTACAGAGGACAGAAGAGAGACCACCGTTCTGGGACATGGGATCGCCTGCTGTTTGAGACTTTATCCCACCATAATGAAGATCTGGTCTAAGGGCCCTGTTCACACTAAAGTGTAAAAGACTGACATCCTCTGGGATATTAGCTTCCTTCAAAGATGAGTGGCTTTCTCTGCATTAGCCCTCGGAAAAGGCTGAGTTTTTCCTCCCACAGAATCTTTCAAATGCCCTTGAAGGTATTTTATGTTGGCAGTTGCTCTCTCACCGAGGTGGATATCCTGTCAAATTCCCACCAACTCCTCCTCTGAGATCAATTATGGGATTGGAGGGAGCTGCCCCTCTTAGCCTGAGATTTCAGGCCCATGGTTCTGCAGAAACAGGGCTGTACTAGCTCCACTGTCCAGGCTCTGAAACACTGGAAGTGGTTTCCTTCAGAACTGAAGAGTGACTCAAGAGCATTGTCCCAGTGATAAGCTGAATCTGTCTGTCTTCAGAAAATTGGAAGGAGCAGAGGACCAAGGACTAGGGTCCAAATTAAAAGGTGGGCTTGTAGATAGAAAAACTGAGAGACAGGATGAGAGAGAGAGAAAAAGGAATGCCTCTCACTGACGTAGCCAACGTGAGGATGAATGCTATGGGATTATCCATGCATTTTACTTACTCCTTAGCGACTTTCTGTTTTCCAGGAGTTCTTCATTGAGTGTGTTTTAGTGTTCTTTTTAAACAAGTGTGCTGTTTTAGACAGACTCAACTGGCCTAGCACAGCAGGTACTCAATAATTGTTGGTCTTTTATGAAAATGGGGGCCATGCTGACTAAAAATGCCCCAGATTCTCAGTTCCTCTGGGTGGGAGGAGTCTTTGAGTTCACCTTTTCAGAAGCAACGACCTTTCTTCAAACCAAGCCATCCTCAGAAGCCCAGAAAAAGGAAGAGCAGGTCTGGGTAGAGAAGGCAGTAGGCGGGTGGTTCAGGAACCACCCCCAGGCCCTGAGATACCGCCTTAGAGTCTTTACTGTTCCACAGGCCTCGTTGTGAAAATTGTGATCCTGCCTCCCGCCCCATCTCCAAAAACACACATTTTTCAAATTTGGACACAGGAGGCTCAGAGAGAAACAGTGAGTCCAAGCTCACACAGTAACTTGGTGACCAAACCAGGTTACAGCTAGAACTTGCCCCAAGTTGGCATCTCCTCGCCTTTACCGATCTTACTGTCCATCTTGAACAAATTGCTGCGGCTGTGGTCAGGGCGAGGGGATACACCAATTGTCTGAAGTCCATCAGGGCTTCAGTGGGCCTCACAGGTACCAGATTATTGGGTACTGTTGGTTCTGCAGGGGTAAGAGGGCACCAGAGGGAGAGGTGACGGAGCCAGGGCTGCAGTCTAGGAACCTGTTAATTCGATTGGAGCAATCTCCCTGCGTCTCCCTGGCTGTATCCGGAATGTGGAGATGACGTATTTTCCTTCCCGAAGCAGACCATCTCTCAGGCTTCTTCCTCCCTGGGGTTCACAGGGGGCAGTGGAAAGCCAGGAGACCAGGCTCTGCCACATATTAGCTGTGTGCCCTTGGAAAAGTCACCTCCCCTCTCTCAGCCTCACTTTGCTCCATCTGAAGAAGTAAGACTAGATCAGGGATGGCAGAAAGATTTACTCTTTTGTCAGCCCTGGTCAGCTGGTAGAGACTACCTGGGGAGACTGCTGGAAAGGATGCTGCAGTGACATCCAAGCTCTGTGGGGAGACTCCGTGGATGTTCCTTTCCGCAGGTCAAGGAGCCCAGCCCGGTAGCATGCTTCTTTGTGGCACTCCTTGTACTATAGGAATAAGCAGCACTAGGTCTGGGGATTCACGTGAACCCCCTGAAATTCCAGGATCTCCCCAAGGACTTCCTTCATCTTCACCAGCTTATTCCCTACATTGCTGAACCCAGGGCCTAAGAATCGCCCAATCCGAGCATGAGGATAATGAGCTCTTAATTAGAGGGGACTCAGACAGTCACCCTGGATGAACCTGGTGCCTGGCGCCCTGGCACCAGGGTGCAGGAGAGCATCTGGGAGGGAGAGTGTTACTCACAGGAGGACCGGACTCTGTACAGCAAGTGTGTGTTCCGGAGAAAATTGCAGTCAAATTGAATTTTTATAAATGGAATCCTACTTCAGCAATGATTTACAACACAATTTCCAAGATACTTTATCTTCATTTTGAAGTGATGTTCCTAACATTGTAGCTTTAGAACTCTCCTTCCTTTTATAAGCACCAAGAAGGTTCCAATCAGATGAGGCCACAGAAACCACCGAGTCCTGCCTTTTCAAGTTCGGGGAAATTGAGGCCCAGAGAGGGAAGAAGACTAGTGATTGTCAAGTAGCTGCAAGGTGCCACCTGAGTTCTTTCCGGGCATCGAGTTGCCCAGGTTTCCAACAATACCATAAAATGGGATCAGCATCATCCCCACTTCACTGATGAAGACACTGAGTTTCAGGCAAATAACTTCGCTGGCACAGGGCGCCCAGCTGGCACATGACTCCTTCAGATCTTCCAAGGACTTCCACTGCCCACCTCATTATGACCCATGTGACTCTGCACGACTGAGCCCCTCCCCCGCACCCCTCCAACCTCACTGGCTACCTTTCCAACACTCAGACAACACCCCAGGGTCTTTGCATCTTCTGTTCCCTCTGCCTGGGATGCTCTACTCACTCCTTTCCACTCCTTCATTCAGGAATTACAGTTCATCACTCACACCAACAAGGGGTCTCACCCTCCCAACAACACACACACCCATTACATTACTTACTGTACAACACTTACCATTATATGAAATTATTTGTAGAGTTTATTCATTTATTTGTTTATTGTTTCCCTCGCTAGAATGTAAGCTCCGTGAAGACAGGAATGTACCTGCTATTTCTCACTGCATCTTCGATCCCTACAGGACCTGGGGGACTCAGCAAATACTTGCAGCACAAATGGACACAGTAGTGGGCCTGGGACTCAAGTCCAGGTTTTTTAAGATTTTATTTATTTATTTTTAGAGAGAGGGAGAAAGAGAGGGAGAGAAACGTCAGTGTGTGATCGGTTGCCTCTCACACACCCGCAACTGGAACCCGGCAGGCAACCCAGGCGTGCACCCTGACTGAGAATGGAACTGGTGACCTCTCAGTTCACAGGCCGGTGCTCAATGCACTGAGCCACACCAGCCAGGGTGGTCTATATAACTTCTCAAAAATCCGTATTATTGGCAAGTAATTTCTCAATAGAAAAGTTCTTTGAAATTTGGTATTTGGGATTTGTTTCTTAAGGCATATCTGGGCTATCACAGATGAGAAATTTTTATTTAAAATTTTTTTGAAGCCAGGTTCAGCAATTACCATTGGTCTTGAAGACCAAGGAGACCCCACATCCCTGGCAAGGACCTCAGAGAATAAATCCCTTATCCCCAAAACTTCTGTGCCCAGCTACCCAGGGGCCCAGCCCACACTTCAGGAATTGGCTAGATCATAACTCACAAGCCTGGGTTCCAACAGCTACAGAAGAGTGGACCCTTCCCCAGAACACAGTCCGGGTCTCCACCTGCCTCCCACCCTGGGCTGCTTGACGATTAGTTATGCCAGCAATTACCCTCTGGGTGCTTAACAAAGGGCCATTGACTTTACTATTGACTCTGTAAGGAGGCAAACCCCTGCTTCAGGCTCACAAGCCTCCAGAGGGAAACAGGAAAGATCACCAGTCCAGGGAGGAAGAAGAGGGGCAGGAAGCAAGGCCTCTCTTAGGATGGGAGCGAAATTCGTCCCTCCCAGCTCCCCAGAGAACAAAGGACATCTGGTGATGATATCAGGACAACTGGGGCTGGAGGAAGGAATGAAAGGGGACAGACAGCTCTTGAGAGAAAAGGTGATGCAGAATGAACCCTTCTGGGTGGAGGGCAAGGGCATTTGGCAGAGACAAAGGGGGCTGATGCTGGTTGGTGGTAGGAGGGCAAACAGCCCTGGGGCAGGAAGGAGGAAAGCTGAGACCCCGGAGCAGGGCTTTAGGGAGGCCCCAAACAGGAGGGGCACAGACCACCTGGTGCTGCTTCCTCCTGGCCAGGGGTGATGGGGCGGCAGGGACAGGGGCAGCATTCCACCCCAGGACTCCCCAGGCCTGTCTGCAGTGCCTTTTGCAGGTGCCGGGCTCTTTCCAGCACAACCCTAGTGCAGTCGAAGGGGGGAGGATGGCTGGAGAGATGGGAAAACAAGGCATAAGATGAGGCTCTCTCTCTCCCTCCCTCTGTCCACCTCCACACCCAAGAAGTGGGTGAACTCCCTTTCCTCCAGGAGCCGGAAGGCCACCATTTCTTCTCCCTTTTTTCATCTCTTGCCACAGATGCCACCTGTCTCTGCTAACCTCTGACTTGTGTGGAAGGTTCACGGACAGTGCCATCCCCCAAGTCTCACCTGCCCAGGCGCACACTGCCACATAATTGTTACCTGCAGCACGTGTAAGTTTTTATTCTGCTTTTTCACGTGTAATGCATTACCCCAAACATATTGCCATATTGCCATGTTTCTGCCGCATCTTTGTTCTGATCTTCTGGGCTCCTTTTTTCTTTTGCCAAGATTCTTTAAATCATGGTACAATCCTCCACAAAGCAGACCCAATTGGCTGACCCAGCTCCCAAAAGCCTGATGTTTCAATAGTTTCCCGTTCTTCTCTGGTGAGGGGACCCAGCTGCCTTGGCTTTTGTTGTTGTTGTTCTTTTCTCTGAAGAGTGTTAGTTGTACTAACACTCTTACAGCAGGAACTTCCCAGCCTCCCCTCAACCCCAGGGAGTGTCAGAGTCTGCCCCTGTCACCACCTCCCCCAGGAGTGCTGGCCAAGAACAGGCAGGGGATTCGCTCATTCACCCATTGATACCAAGACTATTATCAAGCACCTTCCGTGTGCATACCCAATCCACACTCTGTGGGGTGTAGCCCCCTGGAGGAAGAAGATAAGGAGAACATGGACAATTTTAACTAACCTAGGAGATTTGTGCTTTATTGAGAGTCAGAGCTCTGGGAGCAAAGAGGGGCCATTAGCCTGCCAGCAGCTTCCCAGGGGAGACACCATCTCAGCAAAGGAAAGGAAAGTGAATGGAAGGCAGTCAGGGAAGCAGACAGGGTGTCCAGGAAGAGAGAAATAGCACAGGCCATGGCCCAGGGGTGAGAGAGAGGGCAACCCTCCAGAGGCCCTGAAGACTCCTGGGGTGGATGGAGCTCAGGGGCAAGGTGGGAAACTCAGGAAAGGAGATGAGGAGGTAAACGGAGCAGGTGCCGAGAACCTGTAAGCAGTGATAAAGGGTTGGCCATTATCCTGAGGATGCTGGAAAGCCATTAAAGGTTTATAGACAGAAAAGAGACATAATCAGATTTGAATTTTAATAAATTCATTCTGTTCTCTCGCACTCTTTTCCTGGCAATGTCTTGGGCATGAGGGTAACTCTGGAGAGTTTGGGGTACATCCTGAGTCAGGGTTATCATTGGGAGGTCTGCCAGGAGAGAGGGAACCAGGGTAAAGGACAGGTCACAGCCAGGCTCCTGGTGAGAGACCCTGTGATCGGCAAAAGCCAGACAGCTGGAGAACCTGAGCCAAGGCATGTGCCCAGCAGCTCTGAAGGCAGGGGTTGTAGGTCTCAGGGGGGCTAGGCTGTCCCTGAGCACCTTGCCATCTCTCCCGCCCCATCCCTACTGGGGATCCTAACTGCGCAGTAAACCAATGACAGCACTGCCTTGGAAATTCAGGCTTCCCATCCCCAATCAGGCCCACCTTGCCTTCCCTGTGCAGTGTTGCTATGGCAACCATTAGAGGCTGCTGAGATTCTTGCTGAGGCTGCAGAATGGCACTGATCCTGACTGAGCCCAGGGTGGGAGTACTTTTTGGTATTCCCCATAGATGGAAGGATCCAGGACCCTTAAACTTCTCAAGACATAAGGCCCAGGAGCCTTACAGGATAGGGGTTAAGGTGCAAAGAACAAGCTCTGTAGAGTCCACAGCCCTGGTCCTTCTCTAGGCCACAGGGTGATCTCCTAACTATGACTGTCTGCTAAGAAGGGCAGGTTCATTATGACCCTTCTCAAATGCCTGATACACAAATAACTTGACAGCCCTCCTTCTGTGGATAGACCTCGAGCAATAACAAAAATGCCCCTGATGTATTGAGCACTCACTGAACACTGTGCTTGGTGCTTCACACACAGCCTCACTGAGCATTCACTACAGGGCCAGGAAGTACTTTCTTACCACCATTGAACAGTTGTGGAAATTGGGGCTTCAAGAAGGTAAGTTATTGCCCTAGGTCACAGAGTCAGCAAATCGTGCATCCAATGAGGGCCCCCTCAGTGTAAGCATCCTCCTTAAGAGACATTGCTGGCTGATTTTCCAGTCACTACCTACTAGACACTTCCTCTGAAGTGTCTCACTACCTAAAAAGGCAGCCCTTTGCATTGTAGGGGAGCTGAGAGATGAAGTCCTTCATGACAATGAGCAGAAGCCAGCATCCCTGAGCATGCCTTCTTGGGACCCAAATATGCCATCTGGTACTTCCGGAGCCTGGTACTGTGCCTGCCAGCTGCAGCCCCTAAGGAGGTGTCCTCATCCCCCATTGTCCTGGAACAGTCCTTAGCAGCACAAGAAGTTCTTCCATATAGAGCTGTCAGATGGTTGATTAATTGATTGATTGGTGTGTGGGGCTCATTCTGTAGTCAGACACAGGGCTTACACTGTGATCAGGGACAAGTCTCAGTCCATGGCAAGGGCCAGGGGCTGTGTACCTAGCAAAGGTCAAAGTTACCATCTGTGCCTGGGTCAGAGATCTGTAAACAGAATTTCTGTGGGTAAAGCTTCCAGGCCCTTCCAGGGATCATGCTGCAGCCTCATTAGCACAGGACTCTCACCAACCAGCTGAGCCCATCTGGCTTCCTTATTAACCCAAAACTGAGACAGAGGAAGCAACCTTCTGGGGAGCAAGAAGCCTTGGGTCAAACAGCCTGCCAAGCATGCCATCACCTTCTCTTCCCTGCATCCTGCCCTTCTCTAGGCTATGGTTTCCAGACTCTTCCCCCATGGCTAGGCCACAAAGCTTTGGCTGGTGACCAAATTGTGCTTCCTGTCAGGACAGACAGGTGCTGGGAGAAAGAGCTGGGAACAAAGGAAGGGCTGGGGGGCGTGGAGAATGGTGAAGAGCACAGGAAGTAGATGTCATGAGATCACCCAAGGTCCAGCAGCACTGAGCTGTCACACCTGCCTCTTCCCTTAAGGTAGATAATTCTCCTTCCACACTCTACATGCCTTTGCACAGGCTACTCTTATTACATTAAAAGCCACTTCCCTCCCAATTTCACATAACCAAATTCACTTTCCCACCCCTCCATCCCTCATGGCCCATCTCCAGTACTACCGCCTCCATGGAGCTTTCCCTGGTCCCCTCAGCCTGAATTGACCACTCCCCATCCTGACTTCCTGATGGGAGCTACTGGTGGACAGATCTAATCATTCCTGTTAGACTGTGAGGTCCTTGAAGGCAGGCCCCATGTTTGACTTATGTCTGTATCCTTTATAATGCCCAACTCTTGTACAAATAGCAAGTTTAAGGTAAATGTTTATTTATTAGATGGAAAGACACATGAATAGAGGAATGCATTTATGAATGGAAGGATGGGATCAGAGTCATAGGCTGAATTCCTCCAGAAGCAAACCCTGAGGCAGAGTTATTGTGCAGGATGTTTATTAAGGGATGCCCTTGAAATCAACACCTGTGGAAGGAAGGGGAAGGAAGCAGGATTGGGCAGAAGGGAAGTCAAGTTGCAATGCAGGTCCAACAATAGCCTTGGCCAACAACACCATGGAGAGTTCTGAAGCAAGAACAGACCTTCAAAGTTGTCCTGATGGGCCAAGATGGTTAGGCCTTATACTCACATATCCATTAGTCATCGGGTGTGGGCTGCCTGGGAAGGGACATGACCTTGGGCAAGGCAACTGTCTGTAGCTGAGAACATCCTTGAAAGAACTGATCTCTAAAGGATGTTGACACAAGCACTCCTAGTCAGGGCAGCAAGTCCTTCATTGCAAAGGGATCTGAGCAACAAATCAGCGTTCACCACAGATGGACATGATGGGTGATGGATGATGGATAAATTCATAGTTGACTAGATGGATAGTTGAATGGATAGAGAATGAATTCATAGATGACATGTGAATGGGTGACTGGATGAATGGACACCTAGATGATGGATGAATGGGTGTATGGATGGATAGATGGATGGGCAAATGGGTACCTGGATGATGGATGGATGGATAAATGGATGGCTGGATGCACAGATGCATAGATGATGAATGGATAAATTCATAGATACCTGACTTTGTAAATGATGAATGAAGTGGTGGGTGATGGGCCATAGTTGCATGGACACATAAATAGATGATATTTTCTCAACACTTCGTGACATTCAAATAGGTGTGCCACCTCTTTCTTCCTTTTCCCCTGGGCAGACTCAAGGAAGGAACCCAAACAGCAACCTTAGCAAGTACAAGGATCTAGAGGGTGAAGAACTCTGTAGCATTACTACATAACATGCAGGGGACTCCAGGGGACTGTTCCCTGGATTTGCACCCCTACAGGGTGGTGAGATGAGCCTGTGAGCAGTCAGCAGCACCACAGACACCACGGGTCTGCTGTCATTGGCAAGAGTCCCTGTGCTGCCCAGGGAAAGGTCAAGGTGGGTGTTCTTTCCCCTTACACTGAAGGCCAAGCCCAAGTAGCCCCTCAAGCTTTGTCACCCATTCACCTGGAGAGCCCGGACTGGCTTTGTCAATGAAAACACAAAGCCCTTCTTTATACTGTGGGTTTTCCCAACGAATCCCCACCTGCTACCCATGTCTTATAACCCAGTCAGTGAGGGACACTGTCAGGGGAGGCTCAAGCCTCAGAACAGCAATTGGGGCTGCAGAGATAAGGGGCATTCACTAGGGTCTATGACAAGACACTAACCAAAGAAGCTTGTTTCTTTATGTCTGGGGTAGGGGTGGGGGAGCTTTCACTCACAGCAGGACAGAGCCCACAGCATATTGAAATGGGGGAGAGACCCACGTATGGATATGAGAGCTGCAAGGGAAGTTGTCTTCCCCTGTCTCCTTGGGCCATGGTCCCCTAGCTTAAGACTCTTACCTCCCCCTATTGCAGAGCCTTCCAAAGCTGGAGGTCCTCCCTTGTGAGGCTGTGAGGCTGGATCTGCTCTGGTCTCAAGAGGAATAGGAAGGTCAGAAAGAAGCATACAAGCAATCCTGCTTAATTCCCCATCCATGTGCAAGTCTATTGCACAACCTCCCTGCCTCAGCTCATACCACTTCCAGTGACTAGACAACCATGACTTCCCTGAGCAAGCTTTTCCATCTGGAATTGCTTTAACTGTTTAACAATTAAATCAATTGTTTAATCCCACCTTCCTGTCTCCCATTCCTGGGGCTTATGGTCAGAAAGAACAAGCAGGATCCCCTTTAAAAACAGAAGCAGTTCTGGTATCCCCAATAAGCCTCACACCTCATACAGCCTCTCTCATTCCTTGAGACAACATTTCCTGTCTCTGGACCACCCTATGCCCCTTCCTTTGAATATGTCCCAGTTCGTCTCCCTTTTGGCACCCAGTAGAACTCAGCACTCCCAGAGTGGCAGACCAGAATGGGGTCAAAAAGAACTCTCTCCTCCTTATTCTTTTATCAGCCAAGGCCCATGCAGCCGCATCTTACTGTTGATTCATTAGGACCCAATGACAACGAAAACCTTAGGTCATTGTTATATTTGCAATGGAAGATCTATCTATCCTCTGACTTAGGACTGCTGTGGGTGCTTCTCTGGGAATGGGATGAAAAGACCCCTCATTAATTCTGTTAAGTTTCATCTTTTTAGGTTTGATCCATCACCAATACCATGAAGATCTTTTTAGATCTTTGTTCTATCATAAGGGGAATTGATCATGCCTCCCAGCACTCTGCCTTCTGTAACTAGGTGGGCCTGTCATATCCCATCAGGGCTCTAGAGGAGAGGTGTTATCTCCCCACTGGCCTACTGACCATCTGTTGTACTCAGTCTCCAAAGTGGACCCCCGTGATTCCCTCCTCTTCACATCCATATCTTTGTATAGCCCTCTCCCATGTTGTACCAGGATCGGTCTGTGTGACCAAAGTGATAATATTCCATATCTCTCTCTCTCTCTCTCTCTCTCTCTCTCTCTCTCTCTCTCTCTCTCTCCCCCCCCCCCATCACTCTGAGTGAAAAAAAAGCCATGTCATAAGCAGCCCCATGGAAAAGCCCACATGGTAAGATACCAAAGCCTTTTGCCAACAGTCAATTGGGTGAATGTGGAAGTGAACCCTCCAGGCGTCCGATGACAGCAGCCCCAGCCCACATCTTAATCGTAGCCTCGTGAGAGAACCGGAACTGCCCTCGGAAACTGTGAGATCACAGATGTTGGGGGTGGTGTGATCTGTCGATGGATAACAAATGGCCCCCCACACACACACCCAGAGACAAGGAGTTGATCACCAGATTGCAGGTCCCAAGACAATGGTCACATGTACTGTGGGCAGGGGTGCAGTGCATTTTAAAATGTCACTCACACGGGATTAGGTCTTTTCTCTTCCTTTTCAGTCCATGTTGTCTGATCAGTTAGTCAGCCTAGGTGCTTCCCCACCTGCCTGCCTGCCTGCTCCCACCACAGCCCCACCATGGGAGGAAGCCAGACCCTCTGCTCTCTCTTTGGGCCTGTCCTCTCCTCTCACTCATACTGCGGAAACAAGAGAGTACACCCTCTCTTGCATGGGAGAGGGCTTAGTCTCTCAATACATCTGGAAACAAGGCACACTTATCTCTGGTTTTAGGTGCCTAACTACTTTGGGGCTTAAAAGCAGACAGCTCCTTCTCCCCCCACCTAAGCCTCAGGCTTACCCTTCTTGGTCCTGTTCAGGTTACCAGAGAGCTCATCACTAGGCATTCAGACATCAACACAACCAATAACAAAGCAGTAATTTGACTTCCCATTTGCTCTCCTCCCTTGGGACCATCCTAGGGAGGGCTGGCTATGGTTTGAGGCAGAATTCTGGCCACACCCACCTCTTCAGACCAGAACTTCCAAGCCAGTGAGCTGTGGTAAGTTTGAGTGTGGCCCAGATATTGATCCCTTCAGTCTTTGGAACAGAGCCTAAGATGGACAGCCAGATCCCAGGCCAGTCACCTAGGCTGTGATTTCATCTCTTCAATTTCACCAGTAGGCTGTACAATATTGACAATGTCCACGAGTACCATATTGTGAGAAAAGACAGTCTGCGATACTGTCCTCAGCAAATATCTTTGAATGACCCTTCCATACCTTTTGCCTTCATTCAAGTTATTGATGAAAATGCTTAACAGTGCAGGGTCAAGGACAAAACCGCAACCACAAGTAACCTCCCGCTAGGTGGACACGGAGCCACATTCATCACCACTGCATGTGTTCATCTAAATACTACTCCACCCAGATAGCTTTCCATCTACTCCTTATCTCGCCATCTGGTCTATGCGGATATCACGACGTAATTTGTCAAATACTTTGCTGACTTTGTAATCCCAAATGAATTAATTGACTGAGGTAATCATCATCAATGGCTGATAGTAACATATAAAAAGAATCGTCAAGCATCATGAACCTCCTGATGAATACATAGCACTAGATGTGCAAGGGGGTGTCACTCATTCAGCTCCTGTCTCAGTTCCAAGCCCCCTCCCCTCCCTGCTCTGAGAAGCTGGGGCTGACTCTCTGAGAAACATCCTTCTCCTTTGCAAGTTGACTTCATTCTCTGCTCTGCCCACGCGGACACTAAGGCAAGACAGGAAGACAGGAGAAGGGAGAAGGGACTTACTAATTTTTCTGCTGTGTTCTAACACCATCATTCCAGCCCTGACCCTTCATCATGACCCCTCAGAGGACCTAGCATCTGCAGCTGGGTGGTGGTGGCCATGCTCTGCAGTTCTGTCCTACCAGCCTCCTCTCCTTGTCCCCATCCTTAAGGATGGTGACTGCCTTCTGTAGATATCACCTCTGCTGGAAGGCCCAGTGTGGTGTGGTTACTGTTTTCCCTAGTGGACCCCTAAATGGTACAGGACTTTGCCAAAAAGAAAAGAAAAGAAAAAGAAACTCAACCTGAAATTGACCAGATCTCTAGATCTCACTGTTAATTTAAGCTGTTAACTTTTGTTGTAATTTGTTACACAACAACAGACAACTAACACAGGTGTGGTGATGGTATTATGGTTATGGTTTTCTGAGATACAGTGAAATATTTATATAATTTCTAAGATTTGCTTCAAAATAATGGGGGGAGAGAGTATGGTTGGAAGTGAAGCAAATGTTAAAATTGAGTTGAATATTGTCGAAGTTAGGAGATAGATGGGTAGGTTGGGTTCATTATCCTAGTCTTTCTATATTACATTTTTCTTAATTTTTAAAATTAAAGTTTAAGGAAAACTTGCTCAAGTCCTATAGAGCTGTCAAAGAGAGAAATTATGTTATTTGACAAGGATTGTTCTGAACAAACCCATGTTGGGGCCTAATGATACCCACTTCCTTTTCTAGATACAAACCAAATGCCTAATAATCCATCTTGATGTCTTCCATGGAGAAAGTATGCTGGTCAGTAGGTTAAGAATCCACGTTCCTCTCTCTTTTGAGAAGAGGAAGGGCATCCACAGCTTGCCTATCTTCAGGAACACTTCCTTCCCCATGATTTCTCAGGGGTCTCTGCAAATGTTCCAGGACCGGGAGTTCTCTGTTCAGCCAGGCTCATGGAGCCAGAGCAGCCAGGTGAGTACAGGTGACTTTCCCATCCATTTCATGCTTCCATTTCATGTTTGTATCACCAAAGAGAAGGGACAGGAGCCAAAAAGGAAATGAAGAACTCTGTTCCACCCACCCCTAAAAGACATTATGCCATCTTCCCCAAGCTCAGTTGGACCTAATGCATAAATATATGAGGAAAATGGGAACCAAAAGAAAGAGAAAGGCAATATGGAAAATGAACAGTATAAAATTCAAGGCAAAGTGCATTAAATAGGGCAAAGAGAGTCGTTTGATATTGATGAAAGTTATGATCAATAGTGAAATCGCAGTTTGGTCCATGAACTTTAATGGACTGGAGAACATAGCGTTGAAATACATTAAGTGCAAACTCTCAGAAGTGTGGGTGGAAATGGACAGAAATTCAATTACAGTGGGAGACTTTGGCATACTTGCCTCAACTCATGTAAGATCAAGGAGGCAAACTTAATAAAGCAAAAGAGATTCAAACCATATCATTAATACATAAATTAATAGATATTGAGCTTATATCCTGCAGAGACTCTATCTTTCTTAAGTGTCTGTGACTTTTACAAAACCGATCATACACCAAGTCCCAAATCAAACTCTAGTGAATTCCAAATAGTAGGAAGTATATAAGTTACCATCTCTGACCAAGTGTTATAAAACTAGAACAAATAATAAAAGTTTTTAAAAACAAATAAATTTTAAATGTCTCCATTTCAAAAAAATTTAAATACACTATCTTTACCCAAGTAGCAGATCTCTTATTCCTGAGTTTCTTTTTGCTGTAAATTTTATCCCCCACCCCCACAGAGAAAACCCTTTTCTGTTATCCTTGATGTTCTAGAAAGATGTGGCCTTCTCTTCCCTGCAACTGTCTACTCGCACCTTCCAGAGTGGGCATTTGCTTTTTGGAGCGCCCTGGATCCATTTTTTCTTTTTCTTTTTCCTTTCTTCCCTTTTGTACTTTTAATAGTGCTTAATTTCCTCCAAGGGAGCCAGCCTTTCTGGCTCTCAGTTCAGGGACAGGGCTGGTGTTGACTTCAGCCTGTCCTCACCGCCACTGCAGGGCATACGATGCCAACCGGGTGAACGAAAGCATTGCCTTCCTTGCTTAGCTCGGTCATGGCCACATGAGCCAAGCCACCCCATGAGACATTTCCTAGGACTACTGGCCTCTGTCTCCTGCTAGACTAGGACCTGGGAGCATGTAAGTCGGGAACTGGCTATCATGGGAGGAGCTCCTGTGTGAGAACGGAGCCAGCATGGACTCCTGTGCTGTGTCCCATAACATCTTCTGAGCTCCTGAATCAAACCATACCTGAAACTAGACCAACCCCTGTACTTTTCAATAAAGTCCCTTTTAGTTTAATCCAGCTTGAAGGGGGTTTTCTGTTTACTTGTGTCTTTTCTTCCCTGAACCTGCCCTTTTTAAGCCTGATGTCTTATACACCATTCTTCTAATCCTCATTGAATCATTCAGAATCAAGTGATTGAAATTGCATTTTTTGGAACTTCCCAACACTTTCTTGAGTAGTCTTCCCCTCCAGAGTCTCACGTCATGAATCATGTATATCATTCCTCAAATTTGTCTATCATTCCCCTGTTTTTTCAGGATGTTTAAAATCTCTGCCTTTCTAAGTCATTACGTTTGAGTCAGTCCCAACCTGGGGACAGGCTCGGGGGCACTACTTTGCAACTGCTCTGTTTCTCTGAGAGAGAGAAACAGACAGAGAATGGCTTAAGATACAAGTAGCTATCCAGCCTACTCAGAGGCAGGAAATTCTACCAGGCCATAAGTTATCACATTTGATCTTATGATAACCCCATGGAAAAAATATGTAAATGTCCAGCATGCAGGTTAGGACAGAAAGTCACTTGCCCCAGATCACTGCACAGAGAGAAGGAACCAGCAGGCAAAAGCAAGTCTGCCAGACTCCAAAGCCTTTCCATTCTTCCTACCACCCTAAGCGGTCCCCTCCAGGCTATTGTTTCCTAAGGAGAGGACTCTGGGGCACCTCTCTGGGTCTGTTCTGAGATGCATCCTATGTGGGCAGATGGGAACTTGAGGAAAAGGTAGCAGCAGTTGACTCCGTTTCCCCAGGGAAGAAGCCAGTGGTTAGGAATCCAGATGTCCGAGTTGTACAGCTCTGGGGGTGAGCCCATATCATCCCTCCCTGCCTGTGTGGAGTCCTCCAGACAATTCCCAGTGTTAGATAAGCTGGGAGGTCACCGAGCCTTGGGGCTGGAAGAGGCAAGTACAGCCTCTGCCTGCTCTAACCCTGCGCCTCCTGTCTCCACACCCGGGACCTGCCATGTGGGAAACTGCTGCTCTGGATGGGTGTCACTCCCTCACCTGCACTGTTACTTTTGTGGATACCTGTCTCCCCTACTAGACAGTGGGAAGCTCACAGAGCTGGTGCAGCCCCCTCACGTGCCCCCATGTTCTGTACTTGGTACTTTGAGGAGGGGCATAGGGACACAGCCATATTGGTGGCTGCACATCATCCATCCTTTGAAAATCTTTTCATTTTGAGAAATTCCCTCTGAGGTCTGCCTTCCCAAATACTGTGAGGGCAAAAGTAGGTTTATAGTTCATATGGAAAATAATACAATAATTAATAAATAATAATACAAGAATAAACTCTGTTCCACGTACTCACAACTGTAAACCTACTTTCGCCCCACCCCATATATTTCGAATGTCAACTCCCAGGCCCCAAGGAAGCGAGGACATGAGCACGTGTGTGACTTGGGCTCCGGCCTGAGCATCCCTGATTCAGGACTGAACTCCAGAAACAGGCACGGACTTCTGCTGTGTGGTCCAGCTTTCAGGGTGGCCTCAGTCACACCGTCAGCTTCCGGGGGCAGAAGAGACCGTGGTTGCAGTGAGGTCAGCTCCTGGCATCCAGCTCATCAGCTGCAGAAACACCTTCCCCACCGAGCCGGTGCTGCGCTGAGGTTCTGAGCTTCTCCAGGAAGCCTCCCCTCAAGTCTGTTTCTCTCACCCTCCCGACCAGTCTGTGTGTTATCTCCCAGAGTTTAATAAATCCCTTTTCTGCTTAAACTAGCCATAATGGGTTCCAATATTTGCAACTCAGTAAATAAATAAATTGAAATCACCTCTCACACTGGAAGCTAGAGAGGAGACCCCATTGTGCGGCCCGTCTAAGCCCTTCCTCCTCTCCTCATCCTCACTGGATGCCCAAGTCCCTCAGCAGGCTCCATCCAGGTAAGCAGGACACGGTGCAAGGTGTTGAGGTGTCTGACACAGTGCCTGGCACACCGTAGCCCAAGGAGATACTTACCAATTGCTATACTTCTCTAAACTCGCCTGTATCCCAGGATCCCCTGGGCTGCTTTTCGAGATTCCACCCATTTACTTCTTGTCATATGCCGGGCACCAGCTAGATGGCTTAACAACTCTTCTCATCTAATCTTCAGATGGGAGATAGCATCAGCATCTTGTAGATGAGGAAACTGAGGCTTGGGGACATGAAGTGGCTTGTCCAAGGTCACAGACTATAAGTAGCAGACCAGGTGTGTACCCAGGATTGTGTGTACCTGGTACTTTCTGACTCCCGAACCTTAACATCCTAATCCTTTCTCTCTGGTCTACAAAGGGTGGCCTGGGAGGTGGACATCTGGCCTTAGGAAGTCCAGATGCATGTGGCCAACTTCAGTAAACCCTACTGGGGATTTGGGAATGAACGGCTGGATGGGCTGGAACCCCAGATACTCCGATTTCAAACAGGAAGATTTAAAGCTATTATACTTTTCTCATTTAAAAACAAATGGTATAAAGACTATCTGGACACCTGTGGCTATTGTCTAAGGCCGCACAATGTTTGGGACATTGCCCACTGTCGAGGGCTCTTGCCAGCTGGAGAGGAACAGAGCAACAGCAATCTTTGTTTTTGCTAGAAGAGCCACAGAGAGCCCCAAAGGTCCCCGTTATGGCTGCAATGTCCGCGTCCCTCCAGAAGGGCATATCCTGAAATCTCATCCCCAACATGAAGGTGTTTGGAGCTGGGGTCTCAGGGAGGCAAGTGGGCCGTGAGAGGGGGCCCAGGTGGATGGGATTAGTGCTCTTGCAAGAAGAGGCCAGAAGCTTGCTCTCCCTCCCTTTCTGCCATGTGAGGACACAACCAGAAATCAGCAGTCTGAGACCCAGAAGGGTGCCCTCAGCAGACCCCAGCCGTGCGGGCACCCCAGTCGTTGACTTCCAGCCCCCAGAACCGTGAAAGATAGATTTCTGTTATTTATAACCCACCTAGTTTACGGTATTTGGTTACAGTGGCCAGAACTAAGGCAACCCCCACACCCCAGGCCTCTTCCTCCCCTCCTCAGCTTCCAGGGAGGAGCTGTTGGCAGAAAGCTGGAGCCGGCTGGGGGAGCCGCCTCTGGCCAGATGAATCTCATCTGCTCTGACAGGTGATGATCCCGAAAGACCGGGGCTGGAGAGAAAGGTAAGGTCAGCCAGGCCGCTAATGTTCTCCCTCACAAGACACAGACGCGCTGACAAGCCCCTTGGGGGTTCTGACCCAGACCGACTCAAAGAGGGCTCGAGCTTCGCTCAGGGCTCATTAGTGTGAGCCAGACTCTGCCCTGAAGAGACACACGTGAGATGTCAAGAACGCAGGCCTTTGGAGTGCAAACGTCAAGGTAAAGGCAAGCTTGGGTCTGGGCCTTCCACTCAAAGTGTGTAAACTGAATTCCAGTGGCCTGAATCTGTCTCCTATGTTCCGTGTGACTGGCCAAGTGCTTCAAAAGAAAAAATCTTAAGTTATTTTCTAGCATCTTCTAGTTGAGAAATTTCATTGTCTAGTGAGCCCCAGGGCTTGATGAGGGCAGAGCCCTTTGACAATGGAAGTGAAAGTGTATTTAGCCAAATTAAGTATGCATATACACCTCTACCAGAAATTCACTCCTGGATATAGGAGAAATTGTCACACGGATCTGGAAGGCGAAGGTAAGGATCGCCACTGTAGGGCTGTCTGAGGCCAGGAAGGGGGGACAAGGAGGCTCAGAGCAGTCTGGCCTCCATCGCTGGGGGAGGAACAAATGTGGAGGATTCAGCAGTCGGTGACCCCACCTGGAGGTGCACACAGCACCTGGATAGACCTGTAAAACCATAACACTGAGAGAGGGAAAAAATAGAATCAGGTTTTTAGCACAATACTGTTTACACTATTTACATAAATTAAAATACATGTACATGAAGAAATGTAGGTTTCATAAAATTACAAAGATAAAAGCAAGTTCGTCGAGCACGCCAGGCACAGAGAAAGGGGCTGCAAGCAGCGCACGCACTAACAGACGTCCCACACGCACAGCTGGCTTCGTGCCACTTCCCCGGGAGTCTGACCCGGAGCACTGTTTGGTGTTTTTAAGTTTGCTTAAAAAGCAGCAAGAACAACATATCAATGTTATTTGTTACTGACCAGCTATTATTAGTTTACAGTCAAAAAAACAAACTTTAAAACAAACAGGCTAAATTCCCCTCCAGCCACACATTCAATGAGGGCGGACATAGAGTCAGTCCCCAGATGCCACTGACTGGTGGGATGGAGCTTCCGAACGCTGAGCTGAGTGCACAACCCCTCGTGTGCGGCTCTGAACGCTACTTTCTTCTATAATAAGCCCTCTTGGGTATTGCCTACTGGTTCGTTTATTAATTACCTTCACTTTGTGCAGAATTATTGGTTTATGTGCATAAAGTTTGAGGGTTTTTTCTGCTACGGGGTTGTTTTCTTCGAGAGTCAGGTTTACATAAAGAGCTAAAGAGGTCACAGCTACAAGAAAAGGAAGGGAGGAAGGGAGGAAGGGAGGAAGGGAGGGAGGGAGGGAGGGAGGGAGGGAGGAAGGAAGGAAGGAAGGAGAGAAGAGAAGAGAAAAGAAGAGAACAAAGGAGCGACTCAGGGAGCAGAGGGGAAAGCAATAGCAATCTTCATTAATCCAGGACCTACTGCACGCAGGAGCTGGGCTGAGAGCTTGGCAAAGCACGAGCTCACGCACGCCACCACGCTGTGAGATGGGTTGGGCATAGCCGTCATCTGTGTGCAAGACTGAGGCTCGGCATGGTTCAATGTCCTGCCCAATTCCAGAGCTAGTAAGCAGCAGAGCCAAGACTTGAACCCACATCTTCCTGGCTCCAAAGCCCTGACACAGGTCCACAGTGCCTGGAACCATCGAGTCCCGCTGCAAAACGCTGGAGGCCAAAGTCAGGTCTGAGCTGCTAACAGTTGAGGCAAGATGTACCCGGGGGGGGGGGGGGGACCTTAGAGGGAAGGCCAGTTGAAACCAGCTGTGATCAGAGAGCATAGCTGTAAAATGAATAAACCTGAGGCCTCCGTGAAGTGTGGGAGCCAGGTGTCTGGGGGACCTGAGGCCAGGGCATGTCCCTGGCAGCTCTGAGGCCCCTGAATACCCTGACCCGTCTGCCCACCATCGCAATTTTGCCCCCAAAAAGGTGCAGCTTTGCCATGAAAGCCCATCTGCAAGTCAGGCCACCCCTGCTCCTCCCAGCTTTAGGGCTGCCATAGCAACCATTTCAAGTAGCTGAGATTTTCTCTAAAGAAGGGGTCCCTCACAGACAGCAGGGGGTGGATATTGGAGAGGAGTAGAGGGAGGGAAAGTCTTGGAGGGTGTTGGCGGCCACCTTGTTCTCTGCCCCAGTGGGCACAGGAGCCTGGGTGAGTTCAGAGAAGTGGAGAGCATTACAGTAAAACTCCCCAGGTACCTCAAACCTCAACACACAGAGAAGACCGTCAAATTTGCACAATGCTTTAGGGTAACCTGCAGGCAACTCCAGAGCATCTATTGGGGACTAGGTGAAAAAAAACTTTAACATTACATTTTCTTTATATTATATAATTTTATAAGAAAAATGGTACAAGGAAATAGGGAGAATATTAAATATTGAATATGTACAAAACTTCCCAATAAAATCTTCAAAAAATTTAATAAGAAGCTTGAGCATTCTTCCATGAACATGATTTTTTTAATATCAGGCTTTACGTGTGAAATAGCCATACTCAGTTCTTGATGGGGGCTTTTTAATGATGATCTCTTGAAATTCTTGAAAGTCGCTATCGATAGGAAACTTGTTCACACAAGTACACAATAAAAAATGTAAGACCATTTCATAACCATTCAAAAATATATAACACTTGAAATTATACGAAAAGTATCTAACAGCTCTTCTTCTTTCCTTGACAAATGTCATGTTGAGATTTCTTGTTACAATGTGAATGGATCGTGAATACAATCAAACATTTCATATTGAGTATTTCAAAATAATGATGATGTTCTAATTTGCAGAGAAGGCACATATTGTTGGAGCTCTCTCCCTGCAGAACACAGATGCCACTAACAAGATACTCCACCTGCGAATGGGCTGAAGTCGCTGCCTTATGTGAAGCCAGGGGTGTAGAGCCTTCTCCTAGAGCTGCTTCCCATGGAGATCCTGACCAGCTTCGTGATAACCCCTTCACGACTTGGCCCACACTGGACTGGGCACCATGCACCAGGACACCAGGAAGGTGACCTACAGGTGGCTGCTGACACAGGTGTACAGGTGGCAAAGTGCCCCCTTAGCCATGCTCAGCCAAACATAGTACCAGATGTGGCTGGTCATCCTGAAGCCTGTGGGAACCACAGGGCCAGCTCTATTTCTCTCTGAGAGGCCAGGATACCTGGGCTCTGTCTCATGAGGGGACCACACCATCCCAGTTTGCCTGAGACTGAGAGTTTCCCAAGAATGTGGTTCTTTCAGTACTAAAACTGGGAAAGTCCCAAGCAAGCTGAAATGACTTGGCATCCTACATGGCTGCCTGAAGGTTATAAGAATCAGCTTCTTGCCACACACCTGTAACCTATGTGTCGCACACACATATCAGGTTAGAACGATGTTTATCAAAGGCTCGTGAACACATGAATAATCTTGGAAATCTTACCTTAAATGAAGATTCTGAATCAGTAGTCTGGGTGGAGCCCAACACTCTACCTTTCTAACAGGCGCCCGGGAGAGGCAGATGCTGCTGGGGCATAAACCATGCTTTGAGCTGCAAGAGCTTGGGTCACAGCAATGAAACCAAAGACAAGACTCCGTCACTGTGAAAGGAAATTTGCAGCCAGCAGTCCCAGAGGAGCAAGGGAAAGAGCAGAAAAGTGTCACTGAATCCCATCCTCACCATTTGAAAACCAATCACCCCCAAAGGCCCACAGATTTGGAAAGTTGCTCTCTGCAGCTGGGCAAGTGTCGCCCATGAGAACAGATTTCCTGCTGCCTCTAGGCCACTCAATTTCAAGACCAGTTGACATCAGCTGGACCCCGCAATGTGTCATTACAGAGAGTCTCAGGAAGTGGTGAACTCATCAGGAAAGGTCCCTGACTTCATGGTATTTTCTGACTGGCTAACAGTTCATGCAGCCAAAACTGTGTGTATAGGTCTTCACTCATTCCCTTATTCATTCATTTATTTGCCAAACGGTGTCTGAGAACCTACTATGCATTAGATACTGAAAAAGGATACTCTGATACTGCAGTTTGGGGTAATAAAAAGTGCCACATACCTGAGATGACCCTGTTAATGAAAACCACTAAAATATCTGGATAAAATAAGAAAAAGTCTTCTTAAATGCCAGATAGCTGGCAAGAAAGTAAATAATGCATGAGATAAACAAAAAAAAAAAAAGTGCAACAAATGAAAGCAGGAAGCAAAGAGTAGCAGCTGTGTTTGCTCAGAAGACATTCACTGAACCCCATGACAGAGTTTTGCTTTCCTGGTTTCTTAGGACTAAATTGATGAAACCAAGGAAATGCCCAAGGTCGGGAGTCTGATAGGAGTTTCTTCCCTCAAACAGCTGAGACTTTGAAGGGCTATACTCTCAGGTTAAAGACAACAGAGAAATACCAACCAACCCCTCCTTTATGGAGATTGCAAGTGGATTGTCTTAAGTAAAAAGTGGAAAAAGTAACTACTGAGAATTTTGAACCACCAGCCACCCCTTACACAAGTTTGTAAGCTGAATTTACATAACCTAGGTGGTCCCAAACTCCACAAACTAAGAATTTAATTTACAGTGGTTGCTGCCAGAAAGCGCCCCCAGGGGCCTGGCAGATGAAAAAAATAAAAACAAATATTCTTTGAAAAGGTCCTCTGCAATCCCAGGTCTTACAGATTTCCATAAATAAAAATCCCCCCAAAAATGAGCAAACTGTAGCATAAAAATAACCAAATACGTGAGGAAACAAAGCAACGTAGCTGAGAACCGACAGAAACAATGGGCAGAAGGACAGACTTGCAAGGGTTTCAGGTCCTGGACTTATCATACAACTTGGAAAATAATTATATGTGCTATTTTAAAATACATTTTTAAATGTCTTAAAATATGTTCAGAGAAAAAGAAATAGAGAATAACTAAGCAGATTTGAAAAAGAAACAAAGACAACATCTAGAAATGAAAAAATATAACCTAAATTAAATACTGGGTGAGCATACTTAACTGCAAATTAAACACAGCTAAAGAGGGAATTGATGAACTGGAAAATAATTACAAAGAAATAATCCAGCACTGAGCACAAAATGCAAAAAGACAGACTATTCAAGGGGCAAAAAAGAATGAAGAATAGAGTAAGAAGGTCTAATATATGGCTAATTAGAGTCCCAGAAGGAAAATGCAAAGAATGAACCAGACACAATATCTTAAAAACTAATGGCTGAGATCTTTTTAGAATGGATGATAGACATCAACTCACAGGTTTAAAAGTCCAGGGAATCCAAGAAGATCCAATAAAAAGAATCCCATATTTAGATTCATAGTAAAACTTCAAATTCAAAAGTCAATGGGAAGTTTTTGAAGCATCCGGAAAGAAAATACTGATTATTTTTAGAAAGAGCACTATTGTATGATGGCTGATTCTCATCAGCAGTCATAGAAACCAGAAGAAAATGAAGTGTTATTTTTAACATGCTGAGACAATAAATAAATATCAAACCAAAATTTTATACCCAGAGAATATATCTTGAAAGATCAAGGGTTTCATTAAAAAAAAAAAAGAAGAAGAAGAAAAAAGATATACTAGCAGACTCTCAATGAAAGCTGTACAAAAGGAAAAAACAAAATTCCAGGAAAAAGATCCAAGATAGAAGTGAAGTGGTAATTATATGGGTAAATCCAATAAAATATTGACTACATGAAATTATATGAAAAGGAATGTATCAAAAAAATTTTTAAATATAGAATTTAAATGCATAACAAAAGACGTCTGCTCATGAAAAATTAAACTTCCACAGGATTTGCACTATCACTATAAACAAGTTGGAAAATGTACAATAAAGGAAGGAAGGAAGGAAGGAAGGAAGGAAGGAAGGAAGGAAGGAAGGAAGGAAGGAAGGAAGGAGGGAGGGAGGGAGGGAGGGAAAGGAGGAGGGAGGGAGGGAGAGATGGGAAGAAAAGGACTGTTTTCAGATATTGGAAAATAAACTACACAGGACTGTGCTTGAAAGAAGAGCAACAAATGCAATGAGCCTATGATCATACCAGCTAACTGCCTGGAGACAGTTTCTAGACTGCAGTGCAAGGACAAATAATGTAAATAGAGCCCAGTGGTCTCACTGAGTTAAGTAAATGGATATCAGAGTCTAGGAAGATCAGTGTAGCTAAAATCTGTAAGTCAAGATACCAGAGAAATGGGACATACAGAGAGATAAATTATGGAGCAGGTAGAGAGATCTGCAAAGGGGTCCCTTTGAGTCTTTGGCTGAGTACTGATCTACACATGCATAGGGTGAAATTCTACGAAGGACAGGGGCCAGGAAAGAACCAATGGAAATTACTAGCAAGCAAAACAAGTCCAGGAGTCCATACAGAGAGGGGAATTGTTGGTGTTTCCACCATCCAGATAGTGACACCTCACAAAACATGGGACATTGGATAGAGTCCTTGGGAGGGTCACGGTTAAGTAGTAGCACTAACGTAGCTCTGCTTTGGACCCATCATTTAAAAAAAAAAAAAAAACCTTAAAATTAAACCTTCAATGAATCATAAGGATCTCAAGTAACTTAACTGTGTGCTAGAACAAATTCCAATACTCTAGAAAGGAATCCAACAAAATCCAGCATTCAACAACAGAAAATGCATAATGTCCATATGCTAGTTTATTGCTTTTTATCTCTAAATGCACTCCTTTTTGCCCCACTTTGTGACACTGGAGCTAGACTCTGACACTAAGTGCCATGTCAGATTTTGTCTTAAGTGTGCTGAGGCAGGTGGGTAGGAGTCACTGCAAGACCATTGCAAGATCCTCTTCCTGATCCTGATGTATTTTATCTCCACAGCTCTCAGTGGTATTTAGGAGGCCTAGTGGTACTCATTCTCCAACATGTTCTCTAGAAACCCAATAGACCAGGGGTCCCCAACCCCCGGGCAAGAACTGGCACCAGTCTATGGCCTGTTAGGAACCAGACTGCACAACAGGAGGTGAGTGGCAGGCCAGCAAGCGAAGCTTCATTCCTATTACCACCTGAGATCTGCCTCCTGTCCACCCCCACCCCCTGCTTCCCTCCCCGCCTGTGGAAAAATTGTCTTCCACAAAATCGGTCCCTGGTGCCAAAAAGGTTGGGGACTGCTGCAATGGACCACCTTCCTGGACCAGCTCTGGTCCACTGACACACTAGCTTATTGGCTAGTTGACAGGAAGATCCTGTAAACCAGCTATGGACCATCTATACCCTCTAACGAGTTTTGCAGCCATCCAGTGGGCTGTTGCTATGGAAATCTCTGGCCCCCACCCTCTGGCAATTTTATTCTCCAATATGTGTTCATATAACAGCCACACCCTCTGTAACAAGGTCTGAATCTAATCAGGGGTGGTGCCCTGGTTGGTGTGGCTCAGTGTATTGAGCACCGACCTGTGGACTGGAAGGTGGCCAGTTCAATTCCTGGTCAGGGCACACGCCTGGATTGCAGACCAGGTCACCAGGTGGGGGCAAGCAAGAGGCAAGCAATAGATGTTTCTCCCTCCTTTTCTCTCTCTCTAAAAATAAATAAATAATATAGTTTTTAATTCACAAAAACATAAGCAGGGCTGGAGGTAGGAATGCTTCTTCCAAGTTCTTAATTCCTTCCTTGTCTTCTCTCCCTTAGCCCTAGAGGAAGTAGGGCTTCCTACATTTGTTATTCCTATATTCCTTAAAGTCTTCCATTACCCCTTTTTGTAATTAACCACATTTTACTAGCTAATAATCACTTATATTAATTCGTCCCTGTTCAAATTACCCATATGGCTTCTGTATTTGCCTGACCCTTGACTGAAACACCCAGCATCCAATCAAAAATTACTAGGCATGCAAAAAAAAAAAAAAGCAGGTAAATATGACTTATATCCAAGAGGAAAAGAAATCAATCAACAAAAACAGACCCATAAATTACAGAGATGATAGAATTAGTCATCAAGGACTTTAAAACATTATAAATCTTATAAAAAATGCTCAAAGATACAAAGGTGAACATGAATACAATGAGGATATAATGAAATATGCAAAATAAAAGGACCCGAGGGCCATAGGAGATGAAAAATACAAATCTGAACTGAAAAAATATGCTGGCTGGGATTGACAGTAAATTACAACTTGCAGAAGAAAAGATCAGACAACTTGAGAACAGAGCATTAGAAACTATCTAAATTAAGCACAAAGAGGAAAAAGAATGAAATGAAAAGAATAAACATCAGTCACTTGTGAAGCAAAGTTGGGGTACCTTACATGTATGTAATCAGAGTCTTAGGAAAGAGGGGTGACAGAAAAAATATTTGAAGAAAAAATGGCTGAAATTTTCCAAGAATTGATGGAAATGCAACAAGTACAAGAAATTTGATGAGCCCCAAACAGAACATACAAAAGCACATCACACTCAAAGTTACTAAAAACCAGTGATAAGGAGGAAATCTTGAAAGGAGCCAGAAGAAAAAACATCGTATATATGAAGGAAAAAAAAATAAGAATTATGGCAGACTTCTCATCGGAAGCAGTCCAAGCCAGAAGACAATGAATCAAATCTTTAAATTGCTGAAAGAAAAACTACCAACTTAAAATTCTAAAGCCAATGAAAACATCTTTCAAAAATGAAGGCAAAAATAAAGACTTGCAGACAAACTCTGGGAGGATTTATCCGCTCTCCAAGAAATATTAGATACAAAGTTCTTCAGGCAGAAGGAGCTGCATATCAGGTGGGACTTCAGATCCACACAAAGGAACGAAGAGAAAGAATCAGGTCACTGACACACTCACCACGGTGAATCCCAACATCACCTACACAAAACAAGCCAGACACAAAAGAGTACATATTACAGGATTCCATGTACGTAAAATCCTAGAGAAGGTGAAAGCAGAGTGACGTAAAGAATTCAACGGTTTCCAAGAGCTGCGTGGGGGGAAGGAGACGGTCCACAACAGGGCACAAGGGAAGCTCTGAGTGGATATTGAGGTTCTAGATCTTGATTGTGATGGCGCTTACACAACTACACACATTTATCGAAACCTATTAAACAGTTTTCTTAAAATGAATGAAGTTTATTGTGTGTAAATGAAAACCTAATGAAGTTGACTTAGAGGGGGAAAAACACAAAAGACCACATGTAAGACTTTCATTTCAAAAAATGCACCACCACAATATTGAAGTTTAAAAGAAGGCAAACGGAATTAAAAGGTATTAAGGTATTAAGTGTGGTTTTCAAAGGAAGGGTAAAGATATTGATTAACTTTGGGTTAAGGTAAGACTTGGATAAACTGAGAAAGGAATTTGTTATCTCTAAGATTACCACTAATGGAACAGAAACAGATATGTCATTTTCTAATCAGTGAAGGGAAGAAGATAGAGTAGACAAAAAGTACTGAATCAAAAGTGGGGTAAAAAAAGCATAATGGATGGAACAAGTAGGGAGCACAAAATAAGATGATAGCTATAAATTTAAATAATCAGCAGTTACAAAGCATTTTTATGGGCTAAAAGATGGACAAATAATTCCCACAAGTTCTACCCAGGAACACTGGTGGTTCTACATTGACATTAGACAAAACGGACTTCAAAGCAAAAGCATCACAATGGTAAATGGGAACACTTCATAATGGCAAAAGGTTCAGGTCATAAATTGAAATACATAACAATTTTAGAACCATATGCACCTAAAAACACAGTCTCAAAATCAGAAGCAAAAGAGTGACAGTCCTACATGGGGAAATAGATAAATCCATCTATCCACAGTCCCAGTGTGACTGGGATTTAATGTGCCTTTCTTAGTAATCACTAAACAGATTTTTTTTTTTTTTAAGGACAGGAAAAATATTTAGCCCCAACATGTTTAATTTGACAGGATGGATGACGAAGCTCACTATTCCCGATGACTGCATAAGACACATCTTTTCCGTCGTTGTCCCAGGCTCTTGCTGAGACACTGAGGCTCAGGGAAGAATTTTGACTTGTCCAGCAAGATGCAGTGAAATGAGATCTCAAGGTGGGGCTCCTGTCCTCTAAATCATTAATTTTCTACTACTCCTGGATGGTTTTAAATGCCCCACCCCCACCCCCACCCCCAGGACTAATGCTTTTGTCCCAAAGCTACATCTGGCTTCGCAAAGCCAGCCCAAGGCCAGGGTGAAAATGCTGAAGGCTGAGGTGTTTCCAAGGAAGGAGGAAAGCAAGAAGCAATGCCTGGGACCCCGGTGCTACAGTTTGTCAGAAGAGAAAGCCTCCTGCAGTGGGGTGTGGCTGTTCCCAGACACACTCCAGGGAGATGAAAGATTCAGGCTTAAGAAAACTCAACATCCTTCACCCCTGGAGACAGTGGACTTCCCTGGGCCATCAAGAGGAAGAAGATATTCTGGGCACCCATGCTAAAAACGGTCTTTTGCAAATAAATAAGGAGCACAGATGCAGGGGCCTTAAAGGGGGCACAAAGGCCAAGTCCATCTGACCTGGAGGTGGTAGCTGAGCAGCTGGCTTGCGGCCACCCCAGGAAACCATTTCCCCAGGATGTCAGACAATCTTGAGAATGTGGCCAGAAGACAGCAGGTCAACTCAGCCAACTTGTACTCCTCCCAGGTGGCCAGAGCCTATGGCTCTGAACTGCAGCTAGTCTAATTTGTCCCTTTGTTAACCGGCCACCCTGTGGGCATATCTGGCAGTTCCTCACATCTCTCCCTCCAGTTAGCCCTTCATTCTAGGCCTTGGCTGATAAGGGCTCTGTGCCATTTTATTCAGGTGTAACTTTGTGCATTGGTAGTTTACCATCAATATTTAGCTAGAAAAAGGGAGCAAAAGGATTTAGACACTGAGCTTAATAAAATGGGGAAGTGTAAGCATGCTTGCTAGCCTGGAAGCTACAGCTTCACACCCTAGGGGATTACAGCATTGGGCCCCCAAGGGGATTAACACTCCTCCCTTCATCCCCTTTGGTGGGAGCAGGGGAAAGCAGACAAATGTGCAATAGAAGTTAAACTGGTACAGGGGGAGGTGCTGGACCAGAGAGGCCTTCAGTCTTGCCTGGGGAAAGAAGGGATTGGTTGGGAGGTGGGCCTATCCAAAGCCCTCGGAAGCTTGAGAAATTAATTGATTCTTTTGAAAGGGCACTTTGTGCAACCCACACCCAAGCTAATATAATCCCAGGGGAACAAAGAAGCTCTTTCTCCTGCTGAGGTGACTCGCACTCTCCCCATACCCTCTCCCCATGGCCATGCAACTCCACACACAGGCTCCACTCCAGGAGGGAGTCTAAAATGGACTACAGCTGGAAACACACGCTGAGCTAGCCAGATGCTAGACGGGACTGCACTATGACATGGGCAGGGGCCTTCACCCTGGCCCTGCTGAGGACAAGATTGGACTCCTTCCACGGTGAGATGGACAGAGATGGGACATTGGAAACCCAGAGGGCAGCTTTTAGTCACACACGAAAAAATCATACCACGCCACAATCTCCCATGTGTGGGTCCTTGAAATGCTTTTCTCATGATCCTGTGGAAGAACCCAATTCCCACCTACAGATTAGATGAGTTCACAAAAAAGATGCATTCGTTCAACAAATGTTCATTGAGGAGCTATCATATTCTAGGCGCCTTCCTGGGAACTGTGGATAAAATGATGACATTGATGATGGTGGTGATGGCAACATAATGACCAGCATTTACTGAGCACTCCCTATATGACAAGCATATGCTATGCACCTTATGCAATCTTCAGATTAGCCCTCTGAGGTAGATTTTATAATGATTTTCTCTGTATAGTAACAACTTGGGGGCCCAGAAAGGTTAAGTGATGCACCCAAGGTCACACAGCAGATAGTGGCAAAGATGGGACTGGAACCTAAAACCGTGCTTTTTATCACAGTGGTTCCAAGATGGATAGACGTGACTGCAATTACAAGTCATCAGCAGGTAGCAACTCCCAGAAGCAGAAAATGCAACTTGAGGGAGGCAGGCAAGGTAGCAGATCCAAGGTTTAGAGAGAGCATTTCTGGGCTCTGTGAAGCCCCGGTAATTGTTCTGGGTAATTGTCCCAGGCTGACAGGCTGCAGGACCCCAGACCAGCCAGCTCCTCAACTTGGGCATCTGTCTCCCAGCTGCACCTACACACCTACACAAAGCCCTTCCAGTGATCACACAGCCCATGGCTGCAGCAATGTGAGCCCCAACCTCAGCTACCCGCCTGCGAGGACTCAGTTGCAGCCTATTTTCCACCCCTCAGGAAACAGAAGCGTGTTTTCTCAGTGGGTCTGTGAAGGGGCATCTCTCCCATCTTCTCCTTCCCATCACGCAAAGGCATTCCAGCAGGGAGAACTTCTTCCCCAGGGAGAGGATGAGCCAGGAAGGACAGGGTCGTTCTGGACAACACCCTCCGCAGATGATAGAAAGTAGAGTCCAGCGTGCTTCCCAGAGCCCCAGGGAAGTGGGGCGTGGAGACCAGAGTGTGTGCCTTTGACAAGGAGGGAGCAGGTGGGGACACACAAACAGAGGGAGCCTGTGAGAAGAATTGAGAGTATACGGCCTCCAGAGCCACCAGCTGAGAGGGACGCTGACTATGGGGACAAGACCAGGAAGTTACTCCCTAAAATCTAAGACATCAAGGGCTGCACACAGAAGAGATGGGGGCAGGGCCAGTCCTGCTACGTGGGGCTCTGATCACTATTTCCTGGCAGGACAAATGCCTCTGGGTGAGCAGGAAACAGCCCTGTAGAGGTGTGACTAAGGAGGAGGAAGTGTGCTTTGTCAACCATAGAATTCTCTCCAGGTGTTCAGTTTCTCTCATTCTTCTTCCTGTGTTCAGTTGGTAAGACAGGTGCAGCAAAGAAACAGCAGAGCTGATGTGTAGGCCTGGAGTCAGAAAGAACTGTGGACTCTGGGGTGGGGGAGGGTGGATGTGGATTCTTGAACAAAACTCCTCTCAAACACCCCCACTCCCCACTCCGTATGCTGTCAGAAACAGCGTGGCAGCCATTAGTTGCCTCAGGCCTTGCAGAGCCCCCAGGGAAGGCCTGGCACAAGCAAGTTATTGTATCAGGTGGCTAGCACCTGCTTTATTCATTTTTTTTTTCATTCAACTAGTGTTTATTGGATACCTATTGTGTGCCAGGTCCTGTAATAAAAAGTGTGATTATAACTGTGCTAAGCGCCATAAAAGAGATGTACACAGTGCCAGAAGGGCCTATGGTCGGGATAGATTAGATATATAATCAGTTATACAAGGGCCTATCATCAGAAGAGCAGAACTGGTAAAACTGAGGAAGAGTTGATAATGAAGCTGAGCTCCAAAGGATGAGTAGACACAAATCAGGTAAACGGGAATAGGGGCAACCCAGGCGTAAGAAAGAGTCTGCGCAAAGAGCCTGCCGAGAGAGAGCAGCTTGTGAACTGGTTAGGTTTCAATGCATAACAAGTTACTCCAAAACCTAGGGGCTGAAAACAACAATCACTTCTTTGAACCCACAATTTCGTGGGCCATACATTTGGCTGGGTTCAGCTAGGGAGTTCCAACTATCTAGGTAACATCGTGGCTGACCTTGGCAGAGGCTGTCTTGTGCATCTGTGTCTGCTGGCTAACCACTGGCTGGGTGGGGCTCTTTGGTTCTTCCCCTCACAATCTGTCATACTCCAGCAAACCACCCTGGCTTCCTTCCCGCGGCCCTTAAAGGCTTCTACAAAGCAGCCAAGAAGGGCAACCACCAAAGCTCAAGTACTTTTCAGTCTCTGCTTCCAATCCACTTGCTATCATCCCATTGCACAGAGCAAGGCCCATGGCTAAGTGCAGAGTCAAGTGTGAACAAACTGGGGGCTGTAACTGCAATAATCTACCTCAGTGTGCTCAAGGAATTGAAAGAAAGCAAGGCCCTGGCCAGGTAGCTCACTTGGTTAGAGCGTCATCCCCTTACATCAAGATTGTGGGTTCAATCCCTGGTCAGGGCACATACATACAGGAGTCAACCAGTGAATGCATATGTAAGTGGAACAACAAATCGAAGTCTCTCTCTCTACCTAAAATATGTGTGTGGGGGCGTGTGGGGGTGTGAATGGGTGTGTATACATATAAAATAAATAAAGCCCGTAAATAAAAAACATTTTAAGTTATATTTATTAAGAAGTGGGAAGCCTGAAGAGTGGCAAGTGAAGGGGAATGCTGCGCAGGTGAAACTAGAGGTGGGTGGGGCCAGGACACAAGGCCTCTGAGAACACACTAGGAGTTTTTGGTCTTTACCCTAAAAGCAGGCAGGCCCTGTAGTTTCTGACCTTCTGTTTTGTGAGTTTGGTCAGCGTAAATAAATCCCCTGAAGACTGAACTGGCTGAACTAGAAAGATGGATTTTCTAAGCTTCAGAAGTCAGCATGGAAGCCAGTATGGTCTACCCCACACGCCCCTGCCCACAGCCCACACAGATGTGAACACCCTGTACCTTCCCACCTCTGTGCCACCGCCCCTGCTCGTCCCTCAGCTGGGAACAAGCTCCTCACGCCCTACATGCGGCCAGTTCCTACCTCCCCAGACTCAATTCAGGCACACCACTCGGACAAACCCTCCCTGACTTCTTTAAGCCCCGAGACCAGTGACACGTCAAACGACACTATGAGGCCTAGGAAACAAGCCTGTGACTCATGGTGGCCCTGTGGCTTGTAAAACCAAGTCGGTTCAAATCCCAGCACTGCCTGTGCGGCACACGCCTGTGGGCACAGCGCTCCCATGCTGTAGCCATTGTTTTATGTTCACCCCCCACTACAATGTTTCTTGAAGGAGTGCCCATAAACTCAGGGCCTGCACTTAGAAGAGTCAGAAATACTTGAATGAGTGAATGAATGAATGAACGAATTCATCACTAAACGGGATGTTCCTCTGAAAGCCCCAGTCAGCGTTATTAGTCTTCTGTCACGGCAGTTGAGGTGAAGGTGTCTTTCCAACGAGGCCAGGAGCTCCAGTATCTCCCAGGTTCCACATAAAACCACCCACCCAGAGGAGAGAAGCCCCCAGGCTCTGGAACAATCCAAGGCTGGGCAGTGGGAGAGTGAAGAGAAGGGAGCTCCCTGGGAGACAAGCGCCGCAACGTCATTTACTGTAACGGAGCGAGAACCAACCTGCAGTGGCCTCCACCGGAGCAGGTCTCCCCTGGGTGCTAGAACAGCTGACCAGGGGCACTGATGGAGGCAGTTATGCCAGGAAGCCAAATTATAGGTTGATTCACTCACCACAAGCTGGAGAAGCTGCCCCTGTGAACAAGGCCTGAGAAGTGGGTACCAAAAGCTCCAGGCCCTGCCCACCAATCTTAACAGAGATATTTCCATACTGGCTTCCTAATCTTGGAATGTGAGGGTTTAAAGAATACTGTCTCCCATTTACAGAAAAGAAACCTGAAGCTCAGGGAGATAAGCCTTTTAACCACTGGCCACTTGAGTAGTCATGGCTACCCAGATAAAAGACTACAGTTCCCAGCTTTCCTTGCAGCTAAATGTGACATGACCAGGTTCCGGCCAGTGAGACATGTTTGGAAGTAATGTCTCTAACTTTGGGGTTTTGTTCACAAAGGATGGAGGTATGCCTCATTTTTCTCCTTACCACCACCTGGTGAGCCATCCTGGACCATATAGCCAAGGGCAATGCCTTAGAACGATGCAGCAGCAACAACATGGAAAGAACCAGGGTCCCTGACACCTGGGTACACAACCTGGGCACACAACTTGGCATGCACTGCCAAGTGAGAATGAAAGAAACTAGCCTACCTTGATTAAGATACTATTATCAAAGGCGTTTGCTATCACAGCTGCATCTATACCCTCCTGACTCACAATACAGCCAGGACCAGGTTTCCTCAGGAAGCCCTGGACCACTGGGGCTGCTCTCAATAAGAATCCCAGGCACTCTTATTGTATGAGGGCAACAGAGCTGTGACCTCCACCCCAGGAACCAGCTGTTTTCTTGGAACAAAAGTTGGGAAATCTGCTTGGAGGAAGCTGTTAGATTGCCAAGGATGGGAAGGAAATGAACACATTTGATACTCCACCTGCACTAGTTGTTAAAATACCAAAATATTCCCAGGCCACTGCCCCAACTTATCCCTCAAATGCCCCCTCTCCCCCAGCTATCTTTGCCTCAGATCCAGCAATTAAAGGAGTAAGACCTGGCACAGGAAGGTCACCAGGACTTCCTTCCTGACCTCTGGACATTCATTCAGCAAGCCACACCACTTCCTAAATGTTTTGAATATCAGCCCTGGCTATAGGTGCCTGATCTCAACAGTCCGAAAGGAAGTGGAACCCTGAACGTGGTGTGGAGTGGAGTGTAGTGAGGACGTCATAAGTTCTGAAAGCCCGAGACCGGTCACTGAATCCCCCTCCACCTCCTTTTCTCCTCCCCACAGCCAGAAACCCCCAGGCACCACTGAGGCCTGCTCTCACCCATGCAGAATATCCCACAATCACGCCCAGATATTATTGCACTCTTTTATTTACATAAAACACAGATAAAGCATTTCAATGTTCATTTAGCAAACTGATCCACTCTTTTTTTTTTCTTTTTGGCACAAAGAAAAGATCACAGATGGACCCCAAGATCAATCAGAAACCCATAAGATTTATCAGTCATTACTGGTCCAGGGGCAGCCACAAGACTCACACAGACAGACAGACAGCATCGCCACAGTCCAGAAAAAATAAACAAGGTCCACATTCACCTCACAGTAAAAACCTGCTCACCAACAGGCAAGGGTGGGCAGGAGGGGGCAGTTTCTATGCTCCAAAGGGGGCAGTGGGCATGGGGTGCAGGAAGCAGGGTGAGGAGGGATAGACACCATTCATAAATTAGAGGGAGGTGGCCTTTTTTTAAACCTCTTACCTTGTAGAAGTTAGGGCCAAAACTACCATTCCCTGACCACTCGCCCATTCAGAGCGCCCCGGAAGTTGTGTGGTTTGGGGCGTCTCCCCTTGTGCGTGCCCACGTGTGTGCACGTAGATGAATGTGTGAGTGCGGTGCTTGTAAACATGGTCACCATCCACACAGACACCCAACGTCCGTGTGTCTGAATGGGGTGCGGTGGGGGTTGCACCCCGCTCACTCCCCTTCTGCCCCAGCGACTCCTGTCCAGGACATAGTGCAAATTTCAGAGACAAAAGAGGCAGAAGGAAGTGTGGGGCGGGCGGAAGGACGCAAAGACAGTGTGGGAGAGGGAGGGGGGAATAAGGCAACAGTTAAAAACGGTCCATTTTATCAAAACCAACACCAGGTGCCCCTCACCCCCACCCGCGAGCCCTTGTCACAAGAAAGGGCGGAAGTCCCGCTCCTCCACCAGGCTGACGGCGGGGTTCTTGAGCTCCTCCTCCGAGGTGGCCATCTTGTAGCCCAGCTGCGCCAGCACCCTCTGACAGGCGTTCTGGGCAAAGGCCACAATGTCGTAGGAGAGGCGGAAGCGCCACTTCTCGGCCGTGGCCGCCGAGTTGCGCACCGTGCCGTACTTGTGCTTGCCCAAGGCGGGGTCACCCTGCGTGTTGTTCTGGATCCAGCGGGCCACGTGGCTGTCCAGGGGGATGCCCAGGAACCCGTAGATCTCCTCGGTCTTCTTCATGGGGCTCCTGGCCAGGTCCTCGTAGCGCACCAGCATGTACTTGCCTTTGAGCCACGGGGGCCGCATGAGGCCGGTGGACACGGAGTTGGAGAAGTCCTCGCACACCGTGGTCAGCTGCGTCACATCCAGGTTGTAGGGTTTCCTCCCAGTGCCGTACCAGAGCCGCCAGAGCCGGTACGTGTCGCGGAAGGTCTCGCTGCGGGAAGCCAGAATGCCACGGGGGTCCCGCACCAGCTGGATGACCTTGAGGTTTAACCGGGGGTCTTCAACCAGGGCCCTCAGGTCGTTAACCTCAGGCACCCTCACTGTCTTGATGGCCACGTGGCTGTGCTCACGACAGGCCTCGGCGGCCACCGTCAAGTTCAGCAGGCCGCACTTGCGCACGCAGTCCCCTTCCTCCAGCACCAGGTCCGCGGAGCCCGGGGGCTCGCACACAGGCCGTGAGCACAGCACCCGGCTGGCCCCGCGGCGGAAGATCCGGTCTGTGGTGTGGTTGACAGGCGGCGGCTTGATGTAGTTCTCCAGGAAGTGGAGGTCACAGTCATACAGGCTCCTCAGGAGGTCGCGACTGGCGCCCAGCATGACCCGCCGATCCGCGGGGCTCTTGCCCTGGGTGAAGCGGGGGATGAGCGTGTTCTGGACGTGGTAGAGGGGCTCAAACAGGTAGAAGACGTCCAGGTGCTGGTTGAAGAGCTGGCCCACGAAGGAGGAGCCGCTGCGCGTGGTGGCCAGGATGAGGATGTGGGTCTTGCGGGAGAGGTTATAGGTGAAAGTGGGGCCTTCCTCACACAGCCGCTCGGCCAGCCCCCCCTCGGCCAGCCCTGGGCAGGTGTGGAAGGACTTGGCGGTGAAGGTGCGGATGGCCGTGTACTGGATGGCGATGGAGGCCAGGGCGAGGAGGAGGACAGCCTTCCAGGAACATTGCATGGCTGGGCACCTTCATGGGGCTGCTTCTCCACCTTTCGAGGTCTGCGGGCAAGAGCAGACAGCGCTCAGGGGCAGCCGGGCTTGGGTGCCTCACGTGAAAGAAGAGTTAGTCTGGAGGGAGTGGTGGGCAGGGAGGCATCCCTAGCTCCCTGCCCAGTGCTGCTCCCGTACCAAAGGCCCGAGCAGCTTCTACACTAGACTTCACCAGTCTCTGGGGGAGCCACTGGACACTGAATCAACTGATTCCCTGTGCCCGGTTCTGTAGGGTTGAACCTACAGAAGGCTGCAGGGGCCTCCCTGCAGGAGCTCTCAGTTCCTCAGTGGGGAACTACGGGGCAGGAAACTAACTCCCCCGACCCCCACATGGAGGGAATGACCAGGTCCTGCCTCCAGCCACTCCCCTGCTGCTGCCTGTCACCCAGTGTTGGCATCTCCTGGGCTGACCTGCACCTTCCTCCACCCTCATGAAGTGACCCACATGGTCATCTTTTCTCCATCCCCTGTTCACCCCCCACCAGGAGGAAGAAGAGTCCACATCAGAAGCCCTGTGCTGAAAGGGCCCTGGCCCTCTGTGAGTCACAAGCTGCCAACTCTGGCTCACCCATGCCCACTGGGCCAGGAAAGGTGGGCAGCTGTGTCAAGCACCACATCCCCCAACTTATGGATACAGGTGACCAGCTTACTCCAGATGAAGACTCCTGGGGTCCCTAAGAATCACCTGGCCCAGATCAGAGACAAGTCCAGGGACTGCTGAGAAGGATCCCTTCCTGAGCCCCGGTGTCCTCCCAGGTTTGCTCCCAGCCACAGGGAGCAGAGGTCCAGGCCATGGAGCAGATGACCCCCACGACAGCAGAGCAAACTGACCCCTCCACCCCGGCCCTGGGCCTCTTCTATCCACAGGGTAAGCTCGGGGACCCACCCTAACCAAGCAATGACCCCAGAGAACCAGGCAGGACAGAGAGAAGAGGAAAGGAGGGAACAGAAGGAGCACCCCAAGGAAACCATGGAGGATGAGGAAGGCTCCAGGAGAGCTGTGAAAGCAAAGAGTGTGCCCAGGGTTCAAGGCAAGGAGCCAACCTGAGCATCTGGAAGTACACCAGGAAAGGCTAGCCCAGCTCCTAGGATGCAGGGAGGGATCCACTACTCACCAAAGAGGGGCTGCTCCAAGCCAGGGAGTCCACAGCCACCAGGTCTCCTGTGCAGCCTCCCTGTGGCCAGACTTCAGGGAGACAGGGAGAGGAGGGGTTCTGAAAAAGGGGTCGGGCTTCAGCACCTCCCTCCCTCCCCCTGCTCTCCTGTGTCCTGGGCCCTACTGACTGCCCCCACGGCTAGGTGAGGAGGGTCCTACCTGCTCTTCCTTCTCTATCACTAACTTGGGGCTCCAAATAACCCAGCACCATCTCTGATCCCTGCATCCAGCCCTCTGAGTCCTGGGCGCCATCCCATCCACTGCACTAACTTTCCCCACCCACCCACACCCTCCTAACAAGCCCTAGTCCCTCTGCTCCCACCAGAAACCAGTGGGCAAGGAGCTGGCAAGCCTGCACCCCCAGCTGACCAAGAGTTGCTGCCCCACATGGGCAAACACCCCACGGAGGCACTTACCCACACACACCCACCACCCAATGGAACTGAAAAGAAATCCACTGGCCACAAACACCCCCAGGCCTAGCTAGCTCTGTCATTTGGCCCTAGTGCCCAGACTGGCCCAACCAGCCACCATGCTCAGCCTCCAACAATAGAACAGAGCGCCAGAGTCAAACTCACCCCAAAAAGTGGCAGGTGCACAACCCCCATTGGTTCTGCATTTTAAATCAATAAAACAGCCTGAGCTTCCAAAATTTGACTTGTTCAGTGACTGCCCAGGAGCGGGGTTCATGGAAATCAGCAAGGGCAGGGGTCCTCACCTCACACCTCCAGGTGGAAATGCAGCTCAGTCGCAACAGCCTGAATGCTGAGGCCCCCAGGAAGGTCTCCAGCTGGGGCAGGAGGTTCTCCTTCCAGCCACGCCAGAGAGAGAAAGGCTACCTGAAACTCAAAGCAAGAGTGGACCAGGGAGCATCCCTGACCTTCACACTCTCCACAGATTCAAAGTTAAAACACCAAGATCACAGCATTATTTCAGTTAGCATCTGCTGAGTGCGGCCTAAGTGCTAAGTAAGCCCTTTACCTCGGAGCTCATGTATTCGCCCCAAGAACTTCAGGTGGAAGCCAGTATAAGCTCCATCCCACAGGCAGGACAGCGGAGGCACAGAGATAAAGCGACCTGATTTAACCTGCAGCCAGCAGGCTGTCCAGAGCCCACACTCTTCTCCCTCGAAGATTTGACTTTCTATTCCTCCAGCTTACGAATACTTGGCCCTCAAACATGCACTCAGTTAATGTCCCTAGCCCATCTGTGAACTGGTGTGAGAGGGACGGGGCATTAGATGGGGGCAGACAGGTGATTTCTGGGACTTAGAGCATATTCCTTCCCTTTGCTGTCCGTTCTCGTTCAGTTGGCTCACGGCCGAGGGACAAACATACGTGCTTTGTGAATGGTCTTCCCCCATTGTGCTCTTGGTATGACTTCTCTGGGGGTGGCACTAAGGGGTCCTCATGTCCCAACCCTGCAGTAATGCCTGGCTGTGCTCACCCAATTCTCAACACCACATTATTCCTTACAAGCCCCTGTGGGAGGTCAGGGTCCTCACTTCCATCATTCAGATGGAGAAACTGGGCCTCAAAGACTATGCATACATGTATAAGCAAATAAGAAGTGGCAGAGACTCAAATCCCTCTGGGTCAAACTCGCAGGCCAGTGCTCTGGCTCCTTCACCATCAGCTTGGGGAACATCGCAAAGGCTGGGCTGAGCTAGCAATGGGCCGGCTGAGGCTCTGGGGCCTAAGAGTCCTGTTTTCAGTATGAAACTCCACTTAGCACCTTCAGAAAGCAGTATCATGTTACAAGTGGCAGGGAACAGGTGAAGGGCACAGTTTAGATTCTTGGGAACCTCCAGTGTGAAGAGAGAAAAAAACACAACCTTGACCACATCCCATCTGACCCCTACTTCACCACATGGCAGCAGAGGATGCTTGGGTGGATGAGGTACCCAGAGAGAACATCCTCTCTGCTTTCAATTTCATTCCCCTGCAGAGTTCAGGCCGGCCCTGCCTGAGTAACCCGAGACAAACATGAACACCTTGGAAGAACAGGTAGGGAATGCCATCAATAATAGTGCTAGCTAATATTTCAGGGCCCTATACTTCAGTTGCAATGCCATTTCATTTGTTTGTACTTGCTTTGTCTTTTTTCACATCTGTCAGTTACCCAGCATGAGACAGGCACTATGGGTAAAACAGCACAAAGAAAAGGGAGCGATTCCTGGGCATTCACGATGTTCCTCCTGGGCACAGGCTCCCTTCACAGGCATTGGCTTTTCTTGCCCTACTGCCAACCCCGTAAGACTGATGCCATCATATCCCCATTTTACAGATAAGGAAGCTGAGTCTCTACAAGGTTAGATAGATTTCCCAAGATCGCACCTCTAGTAAGGGGCAGAGCCAGGATTCCAGCCCAGACACTGTGCTCTGGAGCTCAATCCTCCCCCTGAATCCTCCTCCCAGATCTCTGTTCCACTCACACTCCTCCCCGTTTGGTCCTCATCAAGACAGGAAACAGAACCCTTAAAGAGACTTCATTTAACTACAGGATTCTGGTCCTGAAAACAGAATAAAGAGGCACATGCTGCAGGGAGTGGACCATTTCAGTTTCTTCCCTCCACTGTTCCTGCTCACCCCCACCCAGAGAAACTTAAGGCCGGATTGGAAGCTGCTGCCTTGGCCAATGAATCAGAAGTCACTGAAGCATCTTGATGTTATAAATCTCTAAGAAAGTGGGACTCAGATTCGTAAGGTGCAGCTTGGGTTCCAAGGAGGGGGATGTGTTCAAGAGCCCAGTAGCCAGCCATCCCCTTCTCCCTAGAAGGGCAAAGCCAGGGCATGGGAACAGGAAGATGGAAGAAGTCAGGCCCTCCCAGAAATGTCCCCGCTGTCCTGCCAGCCTGGCAGAGCAGGGCCCAGGGCTGGCCAAGCCTTCTTGGTATGCTAGATGCATATGCCCTGAAAACCAGAGGCCTTGGGGCCAGGTCTCATTGTTCCCGGGGGAGCTTTGGTCACTGCAAGGGACTCCTCAACACCCTCGACCTCCAAGCTAGACTGTGAGTCCCAGGTCCCCTCCCTGAGCTTGGAGCATCCTCTGGCAATGGCTTCTCTCCCCTCCTGGTTAGTCACAAGCCAGGCAGATCTGGGGCTTCTGTTGGAAGGCACAGGAGTTGGTGAATTCCCACTCGCAACAGGAAGCTCAGATTTCAGTGTCAGCCACGTTGATGTTAAGGCACAGAGCAGCACACGGGGCCGGCGGACGGGACACCTCTATGTTGGAGAACTGTAATTCAGAGCTGAGAGCTCAAGCCATGGAACCACGCCCACCTAAATGTCACTTAGCAGGTGTGTGCGCCTGGGTGACTCACTGTCTCTGCACCTCAGTTTCCTCACATGTAAAGTGGGTATATCATAGAATTGAAGGACTTAAAGCATTTAATTAATGCTTGGCATAGAACAGGGCACAGCCTCATGCCTGGGACATGGACTCTGACACCAGCCCCCTGGATGGCCAGATTTCTTAATCTCTCTTGGCCTCTGTTTTCTCCCCTGAAAAGCGGAGATAATTTTAACAAGGCTGTTGTGAGGACTAATGTGTTAATGTGTCCAGCATAGAGTAAGCATTCAATGAATGTAACCTACTGTTACCATCATTAAATATATTATTTGCTCTTTTCCCTCATGGAGATGCCCCAGAACAAATCACCACTGGCTCTGGCACACACTCTCTCTCACCGTTGTGCCCAGACCCCTGCCAAGCAGGCCCCTGCCCCTGCCCCCTGCCCCTTCTTCCCTGGCTCCTCTCCTAGGCAGCAAACTTTCTCATGCTGAGCTACCGCAGTGGTTTTCCTGCTGTCCTCTAGTGGCCATATCCTATAGTGCAGCCTCTTAGCCCTGCGTCTTTGCTGTGTTCAGAATTCCTGGCTAGTCCGTGGCTGCTTAGTGTGAAGATGCGGCCAACGGGAGGTGATGTTGCAGGATGCAGTGAGGTGTGATGATTACACGCCCACCCTGGCTGTGGTTCTACTCTGCGCACCTCCTCTTCCTTATCCACACACCAAGAGGCAAGCAGCAACAGGCAGCCAAACCTCATCCTGAGGTCTTCTCCTCCCTGGTCTCATTCTGCTCTGGCAAGGGAAGGAACAGTGAACTGAACGTCACAGGCAGGAGCAGCTCCCAGCCTCTGCCTTTCCCTGGCTTGGTGATCTTGGACTCACACCGTGGGCTCTGTGTCTCAGTTTTTGACAGATCCAGCAACCGTAAGGGCCTCCCAGGTCTGACCACAGGGGGTTTCTGAGTCCAGGAAGACCCCATACTCCACTCTCAGTCAGGGCCACTCTCTCTGAAGGCAGGGACCCTTCTTCGGGAGTAGGAAGGCCCCAGTCATCTTCCAAGAAGATACCAGGGATGGGCAGAGCACTCTGCCCCCCACCTCAGCCTGATCCATGGCTGGCCCAGCCGAGCCCAAGAAACAAGGGGCTGTGCCCTCTGCTGAGTCAGCGCCGCCTGCCCTCAACCTCATGCCTCCCCCCTCTATGAAATCCCAGGCAACCCAGAGATGTGACCCTGCCTTTTCTGGGCCACAGGCCCCTTGGAGAGGCACAATCCCTCCTCTCAGAAAGACCCCTTTGTGCCTACAATTTCACACACACAATTGGAGAGGTTAAGTCTCTAGGGGAAAAAGGAGGCCCCCATGGGTGGACTTTCGGAGGTCCAGGAACCTATTAGTAGCAATCTCCCAACCCCAGGGTTTTCTTTGCAGGTAATGCTATCAGAGAAGTTTCCGTAGACATCACCCATGATATATTATTAATTAAAAAAAGCTAGGGCCAGAAAACATGGGTGCAATAGTATAAGGCCATTTCTGGGTTTTGAACAGGAATGTGTGTGTGTGTGTGTGTGTGTGTGTGTGTGTGTACATAAACAACCACTGAAAGAACTCGTGCTGAACCAGTAATTGTAGAAGCCCCAGCAGGGGAGAGACAAGATGGGGATGCAAGGAAGGCACAGTTTACACAGAGCTTTTTGGTTCAGTTTGAATTTATTAACTTTTGGGGACAGAGTGAAGCCACCCATGCAAGAACTGGAAGACTAACGACAGGGTGGGGCCCCCAAAATCAGCACTGGCACTTCCTGTGCCAACTATTCTGCCCCCAGGGCACTGCCAGCCAGCTTTCTCCCCCCCACATTTCCAAGGCACCAGGGTCAAAGTAACTACCTTTCTGCCAGAATGGGGCTCTGTCTGCTCAGGAAGGCCCCTGAGGACAGCAGTTGGCTGGGGCTGATGAAAAAGAGTGAGACCTCAGTTGTGGGGGGCAGTGGAGGCCTGAATTGGGGAAATGACTGCTCTCCCAGCTTTTTCTCCCCAAAACAGTTTCTGAAGTTCTAGGGGCCTAGGGAGAACAAAGCAAAAAAAAAAAAAACCCTCTAAATATCATATTTCTAACCAGACCCAGGAGCCAGTCTGGAGGGGCCCCAAGGTTCTGGGGTCCCAGGACCTGGAGCAAGGGGCAGGGCAAACTGGACAGGGAGGGAGGAGTTGGCAAACAGGCCTCTAGGATGGAGACTGCAGAAAGGAAACGCTTAATCCCTACATCGCCAGTGGCCAGCACTAATCCACCATAGATGTTTGTTTAGTCAGAGCTAAAACACATAAAACAGCAAGGTTTTCCCTTTGTAGGGAAAATGTGGTAATGAAATGAGGCAGGCAGAAAACAAAGATATGAACGTCTGAAAGAACTAGAAGCCAGGTTAGTGTGCAAGCACCAATCCACCTCTGGGCTATGCATGTAAGTCAGAGCTACCTGGCAGTCAATGGGAAAAGGGAAATATTTCATTTATGTATTTTGTAAGATCAACAAGATGAAGATTAAAGCATCGGCTCAAGAGATACCCAGCTACTTCTAATATTGAGTTCAGCACCAGATTTCTCCTGAGGGGTCTCCTAGAGAGCCCTGGAACTGTATTCTAGAACATCCTTCAAGGTGAGCAGTATGCCAGCACATAATTCAGCCAATGCAACCTTGTCAGGTGAGGTGAACTGATGGTGTCCAGACTTAGCCTCCATGGTCCAGGACGGCCCAAGGGGAGACTGGAGACACTTTCAGTGGATTTCCCTTTAGGGTCCTGCCACTCAACCTGAAACACCATGAAGTCTGTGGATTGCTCCCAGAATCTGGACCAACACAAACATGGTATTTCTGTACAATAATCTCTAGAGTCCCGGGCCCTGCAGCCTATGCACAGACCCCACAGGCAGAACCAGCACACAGTCACCTTTGGTCACCTCCAGTGAGGGTGGTGCTCACAGTCCTGGCTCCAAAGACAGGTGCACGCAGAGCGACTGATGCGCTGACTTCCCGTCAGCAGCAGAGCCCCTCAGCTGCCTCTTAGGAACTCTCGTGTCTCCAGAGCAGGTTGTTCCAGTGTCCACACATGATGGCTCTGGGGACCCCCGTGGGTATCTCAAGTCTCCATGAGAGTCACCCACAGGCATGTGAAGAGGCAGATAGGGTGGCGGCTGGGCACCCTCTGTGGGGCCAGCTGGCCTGGACTGGACTCCCACTGCTGCTGCTTTGCAGCTCTGAGACCCGACCAGGACACTTACCCGTCACAGGCCTCAGCAGTCCTTATCTATGAAATGAGAAGGATGGTCACAGAACCTTTCAAGTATTTGGGCTGAGACAGAAAGCTGGTGACTGCCAACAGCGCGGCACAGTGCTGGGCACAGAGCCGTCCCCATGAGGTAGGAACCCCAAGCATGATTTCCAGGGGCCGCTCTAACCCAAAAACAGGCAGGAGTGGCCTGGAAATGTTTAACGAAGTTAAAACAGATGCCACAGGCTCCTCCAAGGGAGCCCCCACAGCCTGTGTGCTTGGAGACCCTTGCTATTTGGGTGGTGGAGACCACCTCCTGGTCCTGCCCCACACCGCAGCCAGTCAGCAGGGTCCCGGTGGCCAGACCCGTGGAAAACTCTCCCGGCAGTGGGGAGAGTGACTGACCTCCTGGCTCAAGGCCCCAGTGTGCCTGGCACCTCTGGGGGGGGGAATGAGTCAGAAGGGCCCAGTTCCCTCAGGCAGTCCTACAGCCTGGCCAGTGGTAGGCGGATCGGACACTGGGCGGAAGGCCCGGTTTCCTGTCCTCCCTCCCCTCTCCAGCAGCCACTGTCAGAGTCAGAATAGTCCTAAGGCCCCACCCCCTGGACACCAAGGCTTGGGCCCATCCTCCCATCTTGAAGGATGGGAAACCACCAAGAGCAGCTCAAGCACAGGCAGCTGCTGCCAGAGAGGTCAGGATGGGGGGCCATCTGTCCCTGGATCCCAGAGCCTCCTGGCTCTGAAGCACTTGCATAAGGCCCAGCTGGTCTCTGGGGACCAGGGAGGCCTGGGCATGGGGGAGGCTCACCTGACCCTTGGGGCTTTAACCCAGGGTAGAGGAGGATATGGGAGCAGATACCCAGAAACTATCAGGGTCCTGGCTCCCATTAAGCAGGCCCCTACCACAGGTAGCATCACCACCTTTCACAGACGAAGGGCAGTGAGGCCCAGGCGAGTAAGGGGGCTCATGCAAGCTCGTGCGGCTAGTTCATGGTAGGGCCAGGATTCAAGTTCAGCTCCAAGTGCTGGCCCTGGCCCTAATGACAAAGCTAAGCCTCATACCACACCCAAGAGCAAGAGCTTCACCCAGCACCTAGAGACCAGAGAGGAGGGGCAGGGAGTGCAGGGCTAACATCACCACCAGGGTCCCAGGACACACCAGTGCAGACATTCCTGGTGCAGCATGGCACATGACAGGCAGTGTCCAAAACACACTCTGCTCCCTAGCTGGGGGCTCTAGGTCTGGCTAGGAAAGTCAATGGAGGACTGGGCAGTTTCATGGTCAAGGAGCCCAGGAAGGCTCAAATCCTTTGCAACCAAGAGGACACCAAAAGATGTCTGCAGTGGGGCACAGGGTTTGGGCTCAAGGCCCGGAGTAGAGCCTCCTGCTCCTTGAGTTCAGAATGTATCACCGACCCACAGCAGGTCACAAGGATGCCAGCACAGCTCAGCCTGTCACTCCTCTGTCTCGTGGGCAAGCAGCATTAGTGAAAGCTACCCACTGGTAACATGACAATCGATGAGCATCACTGCCCCTGCATCAACAGGGGCCAGCAGAAGTAGACACAGTGGCAGCTGCTCAGTGGGGATCCATTTGCCAGGTGGGGGATCGAGGCTCACAGAGGCTAAAGGACTTGCTCCCATGGCCAGGAAGTGGCAGGGTGGGGACTGGATTCAGACTCTGGGGCTCTGTGTGTGACCTGCACGTGCAGCGAGGTCTTCATCTCGCCAAGGCTCTCCCTCCAGGTTTCCCTTCCTTCCCCTTCTGATGTCTTAATACCCTTGGATCTGAACCACTCCAAGCAGCTCCCCTGATCCTGTACGCACCCATAAGTGCTTAGAAGACATCTAGCAGAGCATGAAACCCAGACCTTGGGTCCGGGCTAGCCTGGCCCTCTCTGAGCCCCACGCAGGTAACCAAGCAGGAGAGAGCACACCCACCTCCCAGGGCAGGTGAGGTGCTTAAATGAGGTCTCCTTGCCCATAATGCTCTTAACATGCTGGCTGGTATACAGCAATCACTCAGTTAGGGACACCTTTGAATGCTGGCATCATACTTGTCTGTCCTTATCATCCGCCTGCAGAATCCATGAGGGAGAGCACCAGGCCCTCCCTCCACCCACCCACCCGCACCTCTGATGCCAGCCTGGGGCCCCCAGAGCGCTGCAGGAACTCAGTGGGCGCTAAACCACTCGCTGTCCCCAGCAGAGATCCTGGAGTAGAGAAGGGCTGTGCCCTGACCCCTGTCCCCAAGGAGGAGCTGAGGATCCGACAATTCCCAGCCCATAGCCTTCCAGCACTAATCAAGGGGCTAACACAACGAGGGGCTCTCTAAACATTTAGAAAATGCGGGAACTCTGTGCCCCGCATGGCACCGTGGGGATTTATAAAGAACAAATCATGCCTGACAAACTTGATAGCTTTTTTGATAGAATTACAAGACTGGTAGATGAAGGAAATGCAGGCAGGGTAATATATCTTGATTTTTAGCAAAGCATTTGATAACAGCGCCTCGAGTAATCTTACAAAATTAATTCAAACAGAATTGGCCCTAAGCACTTGCCATGTGGCCAAAAACAGGAGGGGGCAGGTCCCAAGGGTCCCAGGTGGAGGAGGCAGCCCAGGGTGAAGGGGCTGAGGGACAGAGTCTGGGAGTGGGGGCAGGGCTGCCAAGACCCAGCGTTGGGTCAGGCCTTACCTAACATCTTCATTAATGGTCCTGAGAGAGGGAGTAAACAGTCCGTTAATGAAATTTGCAGAGGATATTAAATTGGAAGGTGTTGTGAACACCAATGAGAATGGCAAAATGGTCCAGAGAGACCCGGGGGGGTTGGGAGGGTGGGGAAGAGCTTTGGCAGGAAACTGAGAGCATGGGCAGAGCATGGGATGGGGAGGTGCTGGCCAGCAACTGGGGCTACCTGAAGAGCCAGGGAAGAAAGAAGGGCATCCCAGGGCTTGCGAGGAGCTGGGAGTGGCCACAGCTAGCTTGGGTTCTGGCCAAAGAGGCAACCCCAGGAATCTGTTTTCCTGTCTGTAAAATAGAAGGGCTGGCAGGAAGGATGTCTTGCAGCTCTAAGGCTGGCAGGGATGGGAGCCCGGAGCTGAAGCCCACCTTGTGGGGGGAGAGGAGAGGAGCAGTGACACAAAGAGGGGGGACTGTCTTCAGGCCAGGGAGGGGAGGGCAGCCATGGAGAGGGCTGGTAAGGGAGACTTTGGGGGGCCATCACTAGCACCAAAAATGGCTCCGAGCCAGTGCCCAGAGGCCGTGCGGCTGGTGTAAGCAGCAGCGGGCCGGCCCCTCTCCCAGCCACTGGTGGGACAGGCTGGGGTGCTGAGCCCATCCAGACCTGCAGGGTAGGCTAGGAGCACTTAAGTGAAAGAGGTTTAACCCGGGCAGGGGAGAGTGAGGTGTGGGGGGGAAAGGCCAGGGTCTGTTATCTTTCTGGAGAATTATTAATTCCTCTTGGGCAGATCATCAAAAGGGAGATGCCTGTCCAGCCAGGTGAACTAGCCTCTCCTGGATCAAGTAGAGTCACTCCAATCTTGTCTCTCTGACCTGAGCTGGGACCTCTCCTGTTCCTCTCCCTCTCACCAGATACCAAGCAGGCTAAGGCAAAAAGGTGCCCGTTCATCTGGACTTGGATTTGTTCCCACAAGGCTCCTTGAGCTGTGGGGTCTCAACAGGAGCCAGGGCTCCCTAGCATAGTGCCAGGCCCCCTGCAACCTAAATAAATGCTCCGTGGGAGGAAAAAACGGATGGCTGGTTCCCAGCTGGGGGTGTACCGGGGCTGCCTCAGGCAGCTCTGCCAGAGCAGGGGGCCAGATATCAAGGCCACCTATCACGACACAGAGGATGGATCTAGGTGAATATGCTGGGGGAGTTTCTTCCAACCTCCTGAATTAGTAATAATGACACTGACTGAACACTTACTATGGCTTCATTCAGAGTGTGTTCCTCAGATTAACGCATTTGACCTTCACGACAGCCCTATGAGGTGGGTCCTCTTATTCTCTCCATTTTAGAGAGGCGGAAACTGAGGCACAGAGTAGCAGCCAGGAGCCTTGGCACCTAGCCAGAAGGCCCATGGAAGGAGCAACAGCCTGCCAAGTGCTACAGTGGGAGATGTGCAGCTCCTGATGGGGGACCCCAGTGGGTGGGAAGAGGCAGCCCCTCCTATGGGGCCCCCAGAGCCTTGCCCAGCCTCTCCCTGTCCCCCTTAGCAGGAGTTGGTCCAACTCCTGGCACACTTGTGGAGCCTGATTCTACTATGTTTCCCTCTCCCCTACCACTGCCGAGCTACACCAAGTCCTCTGAACAAGTCTGTTTCCATGGAAACCATACAGTGACTCAGGGCTTCGGGACCTTCTCTGAACCAGATTATGAATATCAAATGCTCCCTCCCCGCACCAATGCAGAGTGAGTTGGAAAAGTAGAGACACAGTGGGCAAGCAAGGAAGACAGAGAAGTGAGCAAGTTGAAGGTGGGGGTAGGGGGCAGGGCACAAGCCTGGCCCCCCCAGTGACAACCTGACATCTGGGTCCCCTGCAGACTCAGTGGAGCACAGATGTACATCTCCGTGTGTGCAGAGCCGGCACACACTCGCCCCAACATCAGTACCAGCCTTCCCAAGGAGCTAGGGTCCTGGGGGGGGGGGCAGGGAAACAAGAGAGCTCGACATTTCTCCTAGTGGGGACCTTACATGGCAGAGGGGGCTGAGGGGCTAGGGAGGAGGGAAGCGGTCTACAGGCGTATGCCTTCAGATGCCAAGGAGGAAACCTCTGGCCAAAAGCATTGCAATATTCAGCAAAGAGGGAAATTTGGATTTTCAAGGGGAAATGTGCTTCTGCATGGAGATGAGGAGGCTGGGTGTTAGCCTGTGTGCCCTGAGGAAGCACTGGTCATAATTCCAAAGCCCCCACACTGGCTGCAGGGATGGGGGATCATTAGCACAGACTTCCTCTCACTTGCCCCCCACCCTCTCCTTGCCAATGGTCATTCACCTGCTCCGATTGGGAACAACAGCAGAGAAATGAAAGTTTTCAGTGCCAGACTCCTGGTCTCCCACAGGGACTAAAGCCCCCAAATCCCCACCCCCTCCTTTCGCCAGCAGCTCCCTGAAGACCCAGGAGCAAGGGAAGAGAAGAGGTTGTAGGCTATTGATACCTCCCGGGTGAATCGGTGTGAGTCATGGTGGTAAGAGCCCTTGGAAAAAGAAACAGGGCCACGCCAACGCCTGTCAGTGTCCCCAGCTGCTGGGGACTGGAGTCGGAAACTGCCTGCCCAGGTAAGCTCTCTGCCTGAGGCATCTGGCCCCACCTTGAGGGGTTGAGCAACCCCTGAAGACAGGAACCTGGTACCTCCGCCCCCTCCTACTTGCCTCTTAACACTTACTGGTGGCAGCTACCTTCCTGGCCAGAGTGCCCACCTCCTGCCCCCAGTCCTAGGTCCACTCTGCTCGCCACCCTCCCTCAGAAAGATGCTGGGCTCAATGTTTGTCCAAAGATGCTGGACTCAAACTCCTGCCTTCACCTCTGTGTCAACAGTAACCATCTTCTGGCACCTGGAATCCCCAACTGCCCTTCTTAGGAGTCTCCTGCTTAGGAGCAGTGTTTAAGTCCATGGAAGAAAACTGGCACCAGAGGTGAGGAACCTAATCCTGGGAAAGGGCAGGCCCTGGATGGGGAGAGGGGGCGCCCTATAGCATCGCAAAACAGGGCAACAAGATGCCACCCTAGGAGAACCCTCAAGTCATACCATTTAACCCCTAGTTTACCAGCCAGAGCTATTCAGGGCTGTTACTGTGAAAGCAGGCAGTGGGTTCCCAGAGCCTGGGAAGAGGTGCTCCCGGCGTCCTACCCAGATAAAAGCGGGAGGCTGGCTTTGGCTTCCCGTGGAGGGCTCTGCACCAGCCAGGGGCCCGGGCCCCACGAGGAACCAGCAAGCTCATCGCAAAGTGGTCGTGCGGGTTCGGTTCCGAGCCGGGACTGGGAGAAGCAAGCCGGGGTGGGGAGGGGGGGAGCCCCCTGTCTTTAAGTGCAGCCCTGGTTTGGAAAGTTGGTGCAGGTGTGGGGACCTCATGGTCTCGAGGCGACTCAGCAGCCCAGAGCCAGGCGGGGTGTGGGACAGTGAGCCTGGGCAGCCCCGGAGTCTCCGCAGCGGTGGGGAGCAGGGCGTCTCAGGGATGCAGCGCGTCTCAAGTTTTGCTGCCCTCCCTGAATGGGGGCAGGGAGGGCTGGGGTGATCGCAGCGCTCACTCGCCACTAGCCCAGGAGCCCCGTCCTTCGCGCAACACGCTGCTGTCCACCCCGGCCCCACACCGTCAGTAGCTACTGTCCCGATCGTAGGGGCGTCTCCTACCACGCCCGCGCCCCTCCCGGCTGCTGCAGCGAGTGTCCGCTCCCGCCCGCCCCGAGGCCAGCGGGGGCCCCGCAGATACCTGGTTGGGGACGCACCGGGAGCCGCTGCAGCGCCCCGCACCGGCTCCATCCTCGGGTCTGGAGTCAAGCTCGCCCGGGCTCAGCCGGCGACGGTGGCGGCGGCATATTCTTCCTCCTGCGCCCTCCTCTTCGGCCTCCCTCCGCCGCCGCCGCCTCTGTAAGCCGCTCACGGGCCCCTCTTCATGGCCCGGGGACGCGATCCCAGGTCGGCTCGGCCGGCGGAGAGCTTTCTCCGGGGCAGGGCGCGGGACCCGGGACCAGGGGGCGCAGGGCCAGGGGTCGGATCCCAGAGCGCCGCAGCCCGGGCGCCGGAGAAGAGCAGCAGCCGCGGGCGCCGGACCCTCACCGAGCGCCCTGCGCCCCTAACCCAGAGCGGCGGCGGCGGCGGCGGCGAAGGCTACAGCGCGGAGCAAGCAGCGGGCGCTGCGGTCCCGGCTCCACCCCCCAAAGCCGCCCGCCCCTCAGCGGCTGCCCGCCCCCTGCTCTTCCCCACCCAGCCAGCGCGCGCCCTCCGCTCCCCGCGCCGCCTTGCCGGCTCCCTCTTTGCCCCGCCCCCCACCCCCGGTCCGACGCTGCCCCAGCTACCGCGCTGCGGACACCCCTGGGCAGGCCGGCTCCGGCTCCAGCCCCCACCCACCGCCGAGGAGAGCCACACCCACACCCCGGGTTTTGGAAGGCCGGCGAGCAAAGATGCAAGCTGCCCACGGCACCTTTTCCCTTACCCTCCCACCCATCCTCCACCGCGGGCACTCACCGAGGGCCTTCCGCCTGAGTGCCCCCTTCAAGTCCCGCTGGAGCCCCAGCCTGGCCTGTGGCCCAGCTGTCCTCTACCTCTTCCCCATCCGGTGCAACGGAGGGACTCCAGAACCCAGAGCAAGAGCCAACCACCTCTCAGTGCCAATGCCCCAACATACACCCCGAGCCCATCCCCCACCCCTTTACTTCTCAGGTGTGGAAATGAATCCAGTTGTGCCTCTTGGGCAGGGTCAAGGAGGGGCTTAGGGGGTGTTAGAGTGGATTTGCTGGCAGACAGACGGCCTTCCAGGCCAGTCCTGCACCCCGCCAGTCCCCTTCCTACCGGACTGCTGCTGCCTCGCTGGGACTCTGGAACCACTGCTGCGCTTATGCAGGGAGACCTGGGCACCTCAAGTCCTTCTTTCTTTGCACAAATATTGACTGGGCATCTCCCACTGGCCAAGCCTGCATGGGCACCAGGGACTCGTTGGTGACAAGACAAACAGACTCCTGGCCTCCCAGAGTGTAGTGAAGAAGCTCAGTGAACAGGCGGAGAATACCATGTGATCAGTGTCCCCTGGGTTGGAGAGGACACGGGGAGTCCCGGCTCTGCCACCACCTCTGACTGTGCTGGGCTGGCCACCTTAAAGGCTTGTCTCCTTATCTGGAAGATGGAGATACTGGTCCCCACCTCACGGAGCTACTGTAAAACACCAGATGGAAAAACGCATGTAAAGCACTCAGCACAGTGTCCGGCACATGCTAAGTGCTTAATAATTGTGCAGAGTTGATACTGTTATTGGCTGGTCGGTATCAGGGTAGCCAGAGCAAACATTCACTTGCTCACCTGCAGGAAAATGTGGCCTCTGTGTTCCCGTGGAGGACCAGGGACTCGGGCCATCAAGTCTCTCTGTGCACCCAGAACCAGATGGCATCAAGGCCCCTGCCTCCAGGGTCCCACCAGACCAAATGGTGGTGTATCTTGGTCACAGCAGCAAATTCATAATAATAAGCTCCCGCCACCACCACCCACCCTGCAATGGATCTCCATCAAGCCAGAGTGTGGACCAGTGGGATCCCAGGTTGCCTTCCACTGTTTCCCTGCAGCAGCCCAGCCCCAGCCCTGCCTGCGCACCTGCCACCCACTGCACCCAGGGTGGGAACGCCAGTCCTCAATCCTGACTTCAGGTTGACCAAGTCTGTTTCCCCGCCTGCCCTCCAAGGAGTGGCAGTGCTCTGAGGTGCCTAACGAGAGTGCTGACCTCCGGCAGCAAGGACTCCGTGTTTCAAAATCCGGTTTGTCCCTCCACAGAAAACCAACTTCTAAAAGTCCAGAGCTGAGCCATCAGAACCTTCGCTTTCCCCCAGAGCTAATTCCTCCCCAAGTCTTCAGCCTGATGACAGCAGTGAGGGTTTAGAGAGCACTTCCTCTATCTCGCACTCTCAGATCCAGCACCTCATTTTTCAAACTCTCGTGTACTTTGGGCGGAGAAGACAGAAGCGTACATCTGGCTGACATGAAAAGATTGGTGTGGTTGTAATGTAAAGACAGAGCGGAATTTGGATGTATGTTTTTTAAGACCATTTAAACTCTAAAAATAGACAAAACGCCTCATCTCAAGAACACCAGGATTCTGTCTCCTGGAATCTCCCAGTTGACAAGCCTAAGTGTTTCATGAGCACCTACTATGCGTGCTACACTCCGGCAAGTGGTATAGGGGAAAGAGAGGAGGGACAAAGCAGAAGCAGAGGACTTTGTTCAGGGAATTTTGATCCCACACAATGAAACCGCAAAGAACAGTTGCTGAAAACGTGACTGAGTCCAAAATATCTAGCCTTCAAAGTCAGAAGAAGTTGGAGCCTTGGAGAGTCATTCACGGAAGGCTTCCTGGAGGAAGCAGTTAAACTGAGGCTTGAGGGATGGATAGGGTGTAAAAAGGCAGGAGAGCCTGTGAGAGAGAGGAAGCAACAGCCAAATGGAGCTTATTGGTGGGGTAATAGGGAGAGTAATATTAACAGTTAATATTTGAGATATTACCCTGGGCCTGGCACTGTGCTATTTGTTTTGTGTGGATTATATTGTTTAACTCTTAAAACAACCATATGAAGTAGATGTTACCATTCCCAGTTTACAGACGAGGAAACTGAAAGTCAAAGAGATTAGGCGGCTCACCCAGGTCTGCACAGCTGGTGAGCAGCGGAGCCAGGATTTACCGAATTTTTCAGACTGTAAAACACACCAGACCATAAGACACACCTAGGTTTTAGAGGAGGGAAATAGGAAAAAATTTTTGAAGCAAAAACTGTGATAAAATATTTAATAACATAGGCTGCCGCCCCCCCCCCCCAGCCAGGTAAGCTACATTCGGACTATAAGATGCACCCCCCTTTTCCTCCCAAACTTGGGGGGTACGTCTTATAGTCCAAAAATACAACAGTCTGGCTACACACCTCACCACTCCACTGGGCCGAGTGTGGCAGCCTGACTTTAGCGGGGTGCCCACAGGGAGGAACAGGTGGCAGAGTGGGCCAGGGAGGACAGCAGCATGGGGGGGGTTGTCAGAGCCCCCAGACAGAGGGTTTTCCTGAAAGAGAGCCCCCATGCCCTCCTGGGAAATCTAAAACGAGGCATTCCCTCTTCTCCCCCCAGCAGGCAGATCTCTGGGGGAGTTGGAAATTGGTTAAGGGATTTGGGGGCTCAAGGCTTCAGCTTTTTAATATCTCCTGCCTGTTCACGCGGTGGCAGTCTGTGCCACCCACCTTGTTATTTCAGTCTGTTTGGGGAGATTGATGGCCTGGGCTTTGATTTAAGATCTATGTCTACGATCCTCAATTTCCCCTGTCTCACAGGGCACAATGACAAGGCAGCCATCGCACAGAGGATGGCTTCTTCCCAAACGTCAGGCCTGAGAGCTCACACCACCTAGAGAAAAAGTTCCCATCAAAACAGCCTGGGCAGAGGAAGCCAAGCCCAGGGCACCCATTTTCTGGAGCCTCAGTTTCCCCATGGATGACATGCAGGGGCTGCTGCCAAAGAGGCCCACTCAGTAACAGGCTTGGGGGAGCCCTCAGGGGAAAGCTGAACCAACCCACTCATTTCACAGATGAGCAAACTGTGGTCCAGAGAAGTTAAGTGACTTACCCAAGGACAAGAGGAAGTGAGCTGAGCCTTCGGCTGGGTCTCCAGCTGTTTGGGAAAAAGGACTTACATGTCTTTTATCCCTCAGCCCTGCCCTGTCCTCGATGAATTCTTGTTCGTGTGAATCAAGGGACCTGAACTCCTATGTGGTGGAAATAAAACAAATATTTGAGAACCTTCCCTCAGGCCAGATATTAAACTTGTCCCTCAGATACATATGATCCTATCTCTTTCTCATAAACTCGCCATGGATCACTGGGCCCAGAGTCACCAGGCCTGGCCAGATTCTGGATTCAAAAGACAACATTCTTTTGGCCAAAACCCTAAAATTCCTGTCCTTGCCCTTGAAGTCACCTCACTGCCCCATTGACAAGGGTTTCCATGAATCCTCCAAAGGGACGTTGCATTGCTCCCAGACCAGCAACAGTCACCACTGGCCATCTGCCATACTTGTCTGCTCTTGTCCTAGAATTTTCTAAAGGCCGTAAGGCTACCTGAGGGAATACCCCAACCCCTTCCATGCCTCCCTGATTACACCCCTTGTGGAGAAGCTAATGTCCAGGCCAAGGGGGACCCCTGATGCTCCCATAGCCCCAGTCCCTGGGCTGCCAGAGGCTGGGAGAACAGCATCTCCCCAAACACAGGGGCCCTAGGTCTCCAAGGTCCCAAAGCTTAACTGCTTGTTCCCCAGTTTCCCAAGACCTCTTTCAAAAGAGCTTGTCCTACTGGTGACTTTAACTTCTAACCCCTGGCCTCAAATGTAAGCCAAGGGGCCAGGGAGAAAGGGGTCTATTCCCACCTTCCTCCTTGGACTTCTTAGTCCAAGCAATAGACGGCCCCTCTCTTTCTCTAGTTATAGAGCAGAATGCCCTGAGTAAATTAAAGGATATGCCAGCTAATCTTGGTGGATGGAAGGAAACAGGGAACCTGAGTGATTTGCTCCTGGCAAGTAGCTAACTCACAACACATCTGCTGCCCAGACCATCACAGCCACCCCAGGGCTCAGCCCCATGGTGGGAGTCAGGAGTGGGCTGTGTTGGCCTGTAGCCCATTAAAGATGGCCCCAACCCCACCTCCAGGCTCCATCTCCTCCCCCCAACCCCGGCCTCATGTGGTCCAGCCCAATCTTGCCAAGGTGAGTTTCATTAAAGCCCCGAAGTTTCTGGAAGCAAGGAGAGGTCGGAGAGGCCAGCCTGCTCCAGCTCCTCCGGGAAAAATGTCCAACAGAGGAGCCAACCTTCCCTAAGCCACTCAGCTGGCATTGCCACAACCGCCCCCTGGAGGCCCAGTCTGAGGAAAATCATAGGGTGCTCTGAGGCCCAACTCTTGCCCAGTGCTTCCCAGAGCCTGCCTGCTGGGACTTGGAGAGGTGGCCACAGGGCCACCATCCGTCTGGAGGAGGTTTCTGCCTCAGGCTCCCCATCTAGGCCAGACCCTGAGACACTCAGCCACAGAGCCACAAGGAGACGGACAGACTGACCAAAGGCAAATCAGGCCTAAGTTGGCCACAGACCCTGTGTCTGATCTAAAAATAAGGTACACTAAAAAGCTCGCAAGACCCAGAGCTGGGGAGGTGGTGGGAGTTGGGGGCGGAGGGAATAGAATCGTGGGCTGCAATTAAAACTCCCATCCCGGGTAATTCCCAGGCCTCCGTAGGGCTGTTTCCATGGCAAGAGAGGTTGGCCCGGAAAAAATAGGCTCCTGGCAGGGCTGCGCTCCCTCCTTTGCTCCTGCCAACAGAAGCCTCAGCCCCTGGGTTGGACAGTTCAGACCAGGGTGCATGGGCCAGCTGAGAGCTGGCAAGGGACAGGTAGAGGCCCAGGCTCTGTGGGACAGGTGCCCAAGTTGGCAGCAATAGAGGAGGAGGAACAGTGCCTGGGCCCAGGGAGCTACTAGTGAATGGCGTGTCCTAGGTCTATGCAGGGCCCCCAGGGCTCCAGCCCAGGCTCTAGGAACTTAGGCTTCCCAGAGCCAGTCTCTTAACTGAGGCAGGAGGAAACGGAGCACCCAGGAAGTCTGGATCCTGGTCTGGTAAACTCAAGGCCCCCTCAGTCCCCTCATCTGCCTCCAGGCAAATCTCTCCTTGTTCTGCCTCCTGCCCTTGCCTCCCCCCATCCCACATCCCTCATAACCTCTTACTCATGGGAGCTCACCTCATATTGGCCCCCAAGGCAACCCTTTCCCTGAACCTGCGTAGAGCTAAAAAAGTGGGAAGCCCTGCTGGCACATTCCCTGTTGGAAGACGGTGACAAGCAGGACAAGACTGGGCACTGCTCGGCATCTGACAGCCAGGCATTGGAAGGCATACGGTCAGGACATAGTGGCTGTCCTGAGGCCTCACCTCTGAGGGATCCTAGAGGAGCTGCAAGACTTACAGATTCACCTTCATGCCAGTACACAGAAGCCCTGCACTGAGGGTTCTGGCCCAGAAGCAGCCACAGTTCCCAAGGTGTGAGCCGCCTGGCAGGGAAGGCCTGCTTCCACAGGCCAGTTCCTCCCTCAGACCCCACATTCATTCACCCCAAGGAGGGAGAAGGGATAAGTAAGCATTCCGTGTCTGCTTCCCTTTTCTCACTGGTTTTCATTCCTCCTCTGCCCCCAGCCTCTCACCTACGAGGTGCCAGCTCAGGGATCACCATATGCAAGACCCCAGCCCCTGGCATTTGGGAGCCAGGAGGCCATGCAGAGAAGAGCAGGCATCCCCTCGGCACCCCCTGCCCAGCCCCGTGCCAAACTGGGGCTCTTTCCTGCCTTCTTCTGGGGAAGGAGGGAAAGTGGGTGTCCTGCCAGGTATGGTCAGCCCTTGGTCAGGGGCCCATGGGCACCTCCCGCTGGACAGCCCAGCCCTGGTCAGTGCCGCACCGGCTGGCTCTGGGAACTCAGCTCGGGAACAATGGGGCCATTCATGTGCTTTGCACAATGACCCCCTTGGTCTATCTCCATGGCTAGACGGTGAGCGAGAGTGAGTGTGTGTGTATGCGCGCGCGACAGAGGGAGAAAGAGGGAGAGGGAATCTGGAAGTAACTGGAGAGCCCAGGCAAAGGCAGGAGAAAGAATACCAACCAGGGCCTCATTTGTAGAAATCCTGATGTCCATCTTTTGTTAGACAAGCACTGTGTGCCAGGCACTGTACTGGGTGCTTGCATCATCCTCACAACAACCAAGTGAGTCAGTTCCAACATTGCCACTATTTTATTTCATTTTTATCAACACATGACTTTTATTGTACCTCTGAAATACCACTTAACTGAGGAATCTGAGGAATCACTGAGCATCTTGCTGCTTCTGGAGCTGGACAGCGTAGATCCTGTTCATCGACCTGCTCAACTGTTCCTCTCTCGGAAGCCCAGGTGCCAGCACCAAATTTTCTGACATTCTTTTTTAACTTGCCTTTTTGAACTCTTGATTCAGGGCTTGCCGAATCAGAGCAGCTGAGTTTCATACAAGTTCAACACCATGTCCTTCAAGAATTAACTCATCTTTCTGGGCTTCAGATACTGAACAATGCCTGCCTTCATCTGAACCCTGCGGATATGTTTTTTCACCCAAGAAAGTTCTGATTTCAACAAGAGAACCGTTCTCCTGAATAACAACGCTGATGAGGAAGTGAGCACACACAGAACTGATCCTAGAGCGAAGCGCCCTCAGGCAGGTCCAGTACGTGACTGCAGACAGTGCGAAAGGTAGCCAGTTCCTAGATCCCCGCCATTTGTGGGGACAGACCTGGAGCCTCTTCTTTCTCTTTCCAAGGAGACTGAGTTCTACATCAATGTGACTGAGTCCCTTCACAAGGTTCCTCTGGGCCCTTCTTAATAACCATACAACCCTTCAGGGTGCTGTCGACATTTTCTAGAATGCCAACCTTTTTTGGAATGTTGGCAGTCTGATTGCTGAGGATGGTCTTAATCCTCGCAGTAGAGGCGACAGAGAGATTACTGTCATGTTAAAGATAAAAAAACAGAGATGAGGTTATAGAAGTCAGAATAATGCTAACTTCTTGATGGGGATATTGGCGGGGAAGTGGTTCGAGGGAGCTTTCCAGGGTAATGGGGAGCTCTTGACTCGGGCAGAGTTCACCTCAGCGTATGTGGGCATTTACTGTGCCGTCCACTGAAGACTCACGCGTTTTGCTGCATGTAAATTTTATTTCACTTTAAAAAATGATGGTACATCCATAGAATGGAATATTACCTAGCCATAATTGAAGACTAAGAAAGCTCTCTGTGTATGAATATAGATCACCAACATACACTGCTAAAGAGTGACGTGCAAAACAGCATTTTCCATGCAAACACATATTTTAAAATGCTGCCTATGCATTTCCGCTCGGGCATTCCGATTACCTCCAAACAGACATACACAAACCGTGGCTGCCTCTGCCAACCAGAGCCACGCTGCCAGATACAGAGGCTGGACAAGACTTTCCACTCTATAAACCCTTTTCTTAAACCACGGGAGTGTATTACTTATTCAAGAAGTAAGTGAAATTAAAACAATGAGTGTCTCGGTTGCCAATTCCCAAGCCATTATGTCCATTGTTTCTGTGCATTTAATTCCAAAATTCAAAGGGCATCTCTCCACTCTTCCCACTGTCTCCAGCCTGTCTCCCTCCTTTAAATCCAGTCAGAAAGCATCTGGCTGTGGCTGCCCAGCTGGGAGAAGTTCATGGCTGGGCTCCGCCATGGACCATTCAGAACCCACGGTGGCCTGCGGTCCAGGAGGCTTGGCAGGGGCTGGAGCCTCAGAGAAGCTGCTGCCCCACCCTGCAGGGGGTCAGTGCTGCAGGGCTGCCAACCACCTCCCCCATGCCCTCCAGCTGCTGGTGTCTGTCCAGGTCCCTGTCTAGCTTACTGGTCCCCACTCTGTACTGTCACTGCCTCGTACACTCCTTTCCATGGTGTCTCCAAGCAAACCCAGGAGGGGCCTGGGTCAGGAAGCCCAACAAGTGTGGCCAGAACACCTGCCCAGTTTGGCTGGAGGAAGGCAGCAAGAGGCGGCCATCCTCAGAAAATTGCAAAGATCGCTACTGCTCAGCATGGGCTTCTTAATAAATGCCAGCTTGCATTGGGGTCCTGAGTTCAAATCCCAGCTCTGCCATTTCCCAGCCATAGGACCTCAGGCAAGTAACTTGGTCTCCTTGTGCTTCAGTTTTCTTATCTATTCAATGAAAGCGATGACATGTCTTTGTCATGATTTTTGTGAGGGCAAATGACACACTGAGGAGCTCGAGCGCTGAGCCCAGAGCAGTGCAAGCACGTCTTAAAGAGCCCCACTCACCACCACTGAGTGGCATCAAGGAAGCAGATCTTTACGAAAGTTTATAAAGTGCTTCCCAGAAGGGGGTGCCCCAGAGGGGGGCTCTGCCCCCACCAGGGCTCCAGGTCCCTTCTGAGTTTCTCCCTGAACGATGGCTGTCAAGAAAATAAAGAATGTTGACAATTGGGAGGGCCCCAGGATGTCCAGGGGCTTGGAGACATTTCTAGGTCTCAGGGCCGAGAGGCAGGCAGGCTCACGGGGCACTGGAGCCCTCCCCAGATTGCCGAGAGCTACCTCAAGGGACAAAACCAAGACAATGACGGTGGGAGTTTGGGCGGGACGTCCTCATCTTACCAGATCCTCCAGTCCCCACACGGAGGGTAGGCAAGGCCCGCACACATGCCCCTGGGCCTGGGACTGGCCTAGGCCACTCTGTCCCGGAAGTTTAGTTGCTTTTGGAAAGTCACTGAATCTCCGAGACTCATTTTTCCTATCAGTGAGGTGAGGCGCACAGATGTCCCAGTCCGGGCACTATCTGGCCTGTTAACAGCACTGACGGTCAGCAGCACCCCTTCTCCCTCTCTCCAGGATGGAAGCCCTGTAAGACGCAGAGTCTGTTGCCCTCTGCTGCCTGCACGCAAGGACATTACAGACCCACTTCATGTAGAGGCCTTGTGCTGAGCACAGGAAAGGCAACAAGAAACAGGCAGCAGCCCTGTCCTGAATGAGCTCACACTCCAGCATGGCGGGGACAGAGTGGAGACAAGCCAGGGGGCCAGGGTTCAGGACACGCAGTGATAAATGGTGGGACTAAGGGGTAACCAAATTCCCTGGGACATGGAGGAAGGGGTTTATCCTGCTGGGAAGAGAATGACCCGCAGACTCTAAGCTCCCTGGCACAGGTCTGTGCTGAGCATCCCAGCAATGGCTCAAGCCATCCTCAGGGCAGCAGTGGAGGAGTCGGGAAGGTGGGACAAACGGTAACACCTCCATTTCACAGAAGAGCACACCAAGGCTCCATGCTGGGATGGGGGCCCAGAGCCCCACTCCCAGGGCAGGCTGCTGCCCAGCACTCCTGCTGCTGCTCCCGGAGTCTCCACCCAGGCCGCATCCCTCCCCCCCCCATCACTGGCTATACTGGCCAGGCCCCGCCTCCTTTGTGGAGGAGAGAAACTACTTACCACCCATCGTTCCTTGGCAGGTGACAGCTGTAGGCAGCCCCTTCTGTGGGGTGAAAGTGTCTCCCCAGACCCTAAAAACAGTCCTATCCTCTTACCCATACCCTTCCTTCTGCTCAAATCCATATCAGAAATGCTGTCTCCAAAAGGCCCCTGTTATATTATCGAATCATCCCTGAGTGCTAACCTCTAGGAGACCCTTGCTGGGCCTAAGCATCCCCCCAGAGTCTGAGAGGCAGGTGGGAGAACACCTAGAGTTATTGCAACCACCCCATTTGGTGTTCTGGGCATTCCAGAAAAAACTTCCCCTCGACGCAAGTCATCTCTGTCCTTCTCCAGCGATTCAGCCATAAATGCTCAACTATTTCCCAAGCAGGCCCAGAATACATCTGCCCTAGAAGGGTCTCTTCACATTAATAACTAGCTCCTCACCCTCTAAAAGACAGATATCATTTCAAAGGGCAAAATCCTCCAATGGCAGCCTGCAGGGCCCTGAGCCAGGCTGTGGAGATAGCAGAGACACATCCCAGGGTGCAATGTGCCCTCATGGCCCCTCACTCTGCGCCTCAGGACAGAGTGGTAGTGCCTGTCGGAGAGCAGGGGGCTACTGGCAGAGATGTGAAGGGGTCCCAGGCCCAAGATCCAGCTCCTGTGGCAAAGGAAAGACACTGAGGTCCTGGGGCCCAAAGGAAGAACATTGAAATAGAGCCCTGGGGGAAGGCTTTTGGGGTACAGACACCTGCTTCCAGCCCACTGAACAGGTGGGGACCTAAGTCGAGGACCTGGTAACAGAGAAAATACTGTCCCCCACCTCCTTCTACTGCCCACCCCCAGGAGAACAGCCCTCACTGACACTCCCTGCAATACAGGGACGCATTGGGGGCAGGAAGCATTTCACTTAGGTTGAGAGAACAGACTCTTGACTTTGACCTAGAGCGAGACACCAAGGGCCTGCTGAAGAGGACTCTGGCCCAGAACCCTCCTCAGCAGGCGCAGCTGTCAGTCCCAGCTGGAAGCCCTCCCCCTGAGGAGGTGGCTCCTCGCTCCACCTCTCTGGGCCTCCATTTAAATGGGAACAGCGATAGTACCTATCTCCCCGGGTTGTTGCGAAGAGTAAGGGAAATAAATGAATTGACCATTGAACAAAGTAACAAGCACACGGTATACAATAAATGCCAGTTATCATTATTACTATGGCTTTAAGACTGCCTGAGAAGGGTCCCCCAGCCACCGCCTTCCCCAGCACCTCCCTGCATTATTGACTCCCTCCGTCTGCTCAACCTTGCAAAGAAGCAACAATCCAAAAAAAAAATTCTGGGCTTCTGGAATGGGACTTCAGGCCTTTCTTGGAAATGTGCAAAGCCTTCAGAGCCAGAAGTGGAGAGTGGAGGAAAAGTGGGGGCGGGGTCTGGGTCCCCAGGGACAGCTGCAGGCAGCAGATAAGGGCCAGAGTCAGCCACCACAGGAGCTGAGCAAGCAGAGCAGGACTCAGACAGGTGTGCGCCAGAGAGATGGAAAGAAATTAGGAGACCAATCAAAGGAGGAAGGAGTGCTCCAAGCAGCACTCACCCACCCACCCACCCACACTGTCATCCTGCCTCCCAGGGGCTGGCCTGCTGCCCCAACCTCTGACCTGCCTGCAGAGGGCGGCTAGTTGCCCTGTGCTGACCTCGAGCCACATCCTTCCCCCAGAAACATGCAGGAAGGACTGGGTGACTACAACACAGCCCTGAGGGCAGAATGTGGGGACAAGGCTGGAGCTCTGAAACCAGCAGAAACCCAGCTGTGTCCCACTGCTCACTGACCTCTCCCCTGCCCACAGCCCCAGGGCGACCAATCGGGAAGGACCCTGTATTCCGCCAGGAAGGCTTCTCTGGAAGGATCATTCACTAATTCCACATATAGGAAGTGCTCAACAAGGGGTTGTGATCCCACACCCAGGAGGTCACTGTGCAAGAGGGAGGCCCTGTCCTGGAGGTAACCACTGTGCTTCAAGGAGACAGAAGCTGGGGCTTGAATCTTGCTATGCTTTCAGGCAATGACTACACAGAAGCTTGAGGCTGACTCAGGTCAGGCAGCTGTGGCGTTGCCCAGGGCTTCCCAGTGACTGACATCAGATGGGAAGATTTTGTAAGAGAGATAGAAGATAGCTTTCACCAAACCCCTATAATAACTAAGCACCATCATTTAATTTGCAAGGAAATTCTTTAAGGTGGCGGGGGTGAAGGGGGCGCTTCTCCATTCTCTGTGGGAGAAATTGACAAGTTGCCTTTATTTTATTAAAGTTTATAAAGTACTTTTCTGTCCCTATCATTGCATTTCACTCTCACCAGATCCTAATGAGGAAGGTACTAGTTTCCCCTTATATTCAAAACTAGCAAACTGAGGCTTATTAATAAATGAGAAGCAAAAAGCAGCTTCTCTGAGGCCAAACTGCCTGGCTTCACATCCAGGACTCTCTGCTGCCCTCTTGCACGTTGCAATGAATGGCCAGGCAGAGGCTGTGGAGGCATCAGGTGGGGAGGAAACAGTGAGCCAAGCATCATAAGTCACCAGGCAAGGGTGGACCCTTACATCCAAAATGCCAAGTGCCTGGTTCCAGAGAGACTTTAAGTGTTGCTGAGTCAGCAAGGGCTATAGCAGAGGGCTCCTTGGCTGTTAGGCTGCACCCGAAAAAGAGCATCAAGAAAGACTGGAGAGACCCGTTCCATCTTCTTCTCCAGGAGATGCTCACCTGGCCAGTACTGGAATCCCTTCTGAGGGTCACAGACAAAGTGAGCCCTGCCCCCTGTCATCCAGTCAGTGCCTGGGGAGGTCCTGCTCCAGGCCAGGCACTGCAGATGTGAGCACCAAACTAGACTCAAACAGGACATGGTAAAATGTGCCATGGCAGGTGGAAGGGATGGACAGTATAACCAACGGCAAGGAGGTGGCAGGAAAACCTGACTTCTCACAGTACCTCAGCCCCGAGCCCAAGCAAGAGGTGAAGGAATCCAAGCTGTGGTTGAAGTAATGAAGACAAGGAGAGGAGACGTGTCCAACAGCTCCAGAGAGAGTGCTGGACCCTGATGGAGAAGCCTCAGCCAACGGGGCCGGAGGAAGGACGCCACGGCTGAGATTGGGGGGTGGGGGGCGGTGAGGGAGACTCAGGGCCAGCAAGCCTGACCCCGGCCTCCCTGCGCTATGTTCCAGGAAGGCTTGGTCTCACTTTCATTAGCCTTCTGTCCCACTTAGTTTTACAGAGCTTTTTCAGGTCACTCTGCCCAGACCCACCATGAGCCCTCCCTGCTCTCATCCCTTCACCTTAAAGAGCCAGAGAAAACAGCTACAGCGTCTCATGCTCTGAGGGCTATAGGGAGGCTTGGGATGCTCAAGGGAAAAAGGGAGTGGGGAGTGTGCGGTGGTCCACACTTAAACCTGGGAGGTGAGAACCCAACACATGCAGAAGATAAACTGACAGCATCTACCATCATGTGCTCTGCAGAACCAGTATTACCAGGCAGAAAGGGTTCTCTGGTCAAGTAAAGTTTAGAAAAGCAGAGCTGAAGTAGGCTTTAGGGCAGGACTTCCTACACTGATAGCATGGTCAGTCTCCAGGAGGGAGCACTAGAATGCACCATTTCTCAAACACATTGGACCCCGGAACCCTTTTCTCACACAGCAGGTTTCTCAGGACCAATATTCTGTGGAGCACATGCTGGACAGCACAGAACTAGACCTAAGAAATCCAGTTTCCAAGCTGAGTATTTAATTGAACGAGAAATTCAGTTACCAAGTTGGACAGACCGAGACGTCCCACCAAGAGGCACAAGGTCCATCTCTGCCAATCTCTCTCAGGGGTCATTTCACCACCCATCTTGCCATCAGCCAGGGCTCTTGTGAGAATCAAATGAAATATGTAAAGCCCCTTTAAAACCACAGTGCTACAAACTTTAGGGCCTAAAGAGCAAACCCCTGGGGAGTGAGGACGTACTTTATGGTACAATTTAATGTGTAAAAGCTCTGTTTATAAATGTTTATTTTTTCCATATTCATAGTCACTGATTTCACAAGTATTAAATGAGCATCCATTAGCTATGATCACTCTTCTATGCCCTGGGAATACAGCAACAGTGAAACAAATGCAGCATAAAATAATTAATTCCAAAATTGTTATTTGTTATTGAAGAAGACATAAGAAATGTCAAAAGAGTTGGAAGTGGGGAAACCCAACTTAGACTGGGAATTGGTGGGGCTTCCCTGTGGAAGTGATGTTTGACCCTATAAAAAGGAGATGACTAAACAAATAGAAGGGAGAGAGGGCATTTAAAGCAGAGAATACAGGATGTGCAAAGGTCCTGAGGTAGAAAGGAATAAGGAGCTAATAACAGGCTACTGGAGCTGAATTGCAGAATGCAAGCTGAGAGTGAGGTGTGATGGCAGGTCACACAGGACCTTGTGAGTGTGTTAACCTGAACTTTATAGAGAGAGGGAACCTCATCCTGGACACTGAGAACCAAAGCACATTTAGATACTGTCTACTTGAACATGACTTTGTGCTAGTTCTTACAAACAGCATTTAAAAGAACTTATCTATTGTATAAAGCAAGATATACCTATGCAAGATAAAAATAAAACAATGTGAGAAAGCAACAATGAGAAAGAGCCATGGTGTGTACAGTGAGGAGTATCAGGGAAGAAGGCTGGGGGACCAGGAACACTGGGTCTGGATCCAGTCTCCCCTGACCTGCTGTGTGGCCTTGGGCAAGTCTACCCTCTGCTTCTGTACAGCAGGAGGTGGGGAGAAATGATCTCTGAGGCTCTCGCAGCTCTCAAATCAGAACAGAAGGCCCCAACACTACTTTGGGGAGTCCATCTCTCCTGAGAATTGGTCCTGGTAAATACCTTTAAGGTATCAAGGGGAAGAACAAGACTGTGCCCAAAGAGAAGCCCTCCTCCAGGGCCAGCCAGAGAAGCCAACTCTGTCCCCAGAAAGGAACTTGGCCATGAAACTGGAGGGGAAGCCACAAATCAGGAACCAGGTCAATGCAGAGAGAGCCAGTGCCCCTCCACCCATCTCAAGAGCCCCTACCCTGTCCATTCAGCCTCAGCATCTCCCTAAGGACGGAGATCTGACCTAAGGGAAAGGGGTGGACGGAGGCCAAGTTTCAGCCTGCTTTGCTATAGGAGCCCTGTAAGGGAACCATAGCCTCAGACTAAAAGATGTCACAAAGCCAGATTTGATGGATGAGTGAGCAAACAGTGTCCTGTTGGAGTCCTGCAGGGTAGAGGTACGTCACAGTCACGCCTACTTAGAGGACTGCTTTTCCTATGCTTCACAAGGAAGGTTATTTTCCATGTGCTGTGAAGTCTGCACATAATTGCTCCAGAGGATGAGGGACAGTCACAGAGCACACTCCAGCATTCTGCATAACAAAGCCGCAGTCCGGACCTGAACCCTGTGCTGAGGTGTGTGGGCATGTGCCTGGGCATATGTGTGTGCACGCATGCTTGTCAGAGAGACTGTTTTCCAGGCGCGAGGCTCACACAAAAAGGTCAGTGTGTGGTGATGGGGTCAGGAGATGGTCTGTGAGTGTCTGGCACTTGTTCGCGACATCTTGGAACAGAGGGGTGCTGACAGTGTCTATGATTCTGAAAGTGTGCAGACTCTGTGACAATGTAGTGTGTGACAGGTCTCCAGGGATGTGGGGAGGCTCCTGTCTGAACAGGAGACTGGTGGAGTCTGCTTGTGATCCAGGGGGTACTTTCTGTCCCCACAGGCCATGCAGTAACTAAGGGCTGCCAGCTTGGAGATGTGTAAGAGCCTTCCGTGTCTCCATGAGCCCATGAAAAAGGTGTGTGTGCATGTATGATCAGGCACACATGCATTTGAGTGTGTCGGTGGCAGCAGCCTGGGATTTGGGGCCAACCTCTGTATCAACACACTCACTATAGGAGTTTGAACATATTACTTCCCCATGAACTGGAAAAGTGGACCAACTGGTCTGAGCCCCAGAGTCTGATCCCCTGGAGTAGTAGGGGGATGCAGTGCCTCCGGGGAGGGGTCTTGGCCCCCACTAGTCACAACAGCTTCTCCCAGCAGAGGGCAGAGCTCTGTGGAATTTCCTCAGCTCCCCATGAAATGGTCAGGATGGGTATGGCCCTTCTCCGCTCAGTCCCAGCAAAGGAGACTGAGTTTGGGGGCAGGAGGGCTGGCAATGGGGGTTGGAATTTCAGAGCCACAGTCCTGGACTGAGGCTGGTGCTGGGGATCAGGTTCCCCAGTACCTCATCCAGCTGCTAGGTGCATCCCATGGGCACTGCCCAGCTCAGCTCCAGGCTCGTTTCCTGGCTGCAGGGTACTAGCCCCACACCAGCCAGAAAAGCTGACCTGGTTCCCCCACACGCTGAACTCCTGACTTGGGGGTGGGAGGGGGCTCCAAACTGTAAAGGAAGGAAAGGCTGAACTAAAAGCACCCTGAGCTCCCCTCCAAGCAGCCCTTGGTTGAGGTCATGATGAAGGGGTGGCGTCTTCCAATGCACCCCTTTCTTCGACCACCTTTTCTTTTCTTTTTTTTCAAGAAAGAGTTTAATTGAGTCTCCTTAGGACGATGCAACTCCATCTAATTCAGCTCTTAATTAACCCAGCACACCCCCAAAGAGGCTGCAGAACTACTCGTAAATTAAATATGAAAAGCATTATTTATCTAGGCACAGCCTTCTAATGGCTCTGACTCTGACATTTATGGTTACTAATGAAGATGGATTTGGAGGGAGAGAAGTTGGAAGGGAGAGAGACACTGCCCTGAGGGATATGATGTCCTCAGGCATCCTAAGGGTCTTGCAGGGCAGGGAGGGGGTAGTCATCTCAGTCCCAGGCAGTGTGCCCTCCAGTCCTTGCTCCCTCAGACCTCAGGGAGATGGTGAGGGTGGCTGGGGAGCCTGAGGGCTATTGGACAAGGCTCTCTCCCGCCCACGGCCAGGCCACTTAAGCTGCCTCATTCTTCCTGCTCAGCCCTAATTCTGACCTTGGTCCTTCTTGACTCAACCTGAATCACCCCTCAACCACTCTACTCCTTGTCCCAACATTCTCTTCTATCCCTCCAGACCCTTCAGTGCAAGGCCATTGGAAATTGCTGGCTAAGGTCATACCTCCAGCATGTGAGTCCCTCCTCTCTCTCCAAATGGCCATGGTAGCCAGCAGGAGACTCTCATTTTGCCTTTTAAGGAGCAAGAAGATTCCTCTTTTTCTATACACTTACAGAGACTCAAAGAGAAACCGAAAAGCTATCTGGAGCCCAGAGGGCTCAGAATAGAAAGCAGATGGTCACCACTTCTCTGCCATCAGCCCCAGTCTCATAAATCACTGCAGGGTAAGCCTTGGGGATCACACCTTACTCATCTTTATAACCCAGCTCCAGGGCCTGGCATACAAGTACCATGAATGTTTACGGATTTGTTGAATTTGACCAGAGGTGGGAAAAGGAGACGAAGGAAGGAACGAAGGAAGGAAGAGCAACTAAAACCAAGATAAACAGGTGAGAAATCACCGTAATTATTCTTGCTCTTATCACAAAAATTCTTCAGGAAAGGCAGCTCTGTGAGTTCCTTCTCCCTGCAGAGCCCCCATCCCACGCAGTCTCCATGGTCTCACTTCAGTCCAGGTGAACAAGCTCAACTTTCCGTTCTTGGAAAACAACAGGAAGGAGGGTTCTAGTCTGGGATTTGCTCTCTCTAGAGTGCTGTCTTCATCATCTTTTCATCTTCTGTGCAGTCTGTCTGTGTCTTCCTTTTGGTCTCTTTGGCTGAACAGGGAAAGAAGAGGGCCTTGAATGTCTCAGCTCTGCCAGGTCACGGGTTAAAATCCCTTCGGGCCTTACCCAGCTGGTCATTCAAATGGCATCTTCTAAGCCACCCGCTCTGTGCCGGGTGCAACACTAGACACGGTGAGGAGCAACACCGTGCATAGGCTCCAGGCTCTGTCCTCCTAAAGATTCCAGTAGAGTCAAGGACATATGGGAAAGAAACCTGTCTTCCCCACGGTTCTCCTCACTCACAGTGAGTCAAGAAATCACCCTCATCCAATGATAGGGATGTTGGAAAGAGGGAATTAACAGAAATGAAGGTTCCAGCAAGACTCAGCTAACTGCCTTGCCCCAGGACCTTGGACTCTGTAATAGGGCATGATCTGAAACCCCAGGGTCACAGTTTAGGTTCCACTCAAGCGCCTCTACATCGTCTGTACACCTGGAGGTTTCGTGTTCCAGAATTCTGAAATAGCCACACAAACAACCTTTGAGCCTTGAAGACCTTGTCACGTCCTGTTAACAACTCAAGCAACACAACGCCAAGGTGTTGTCCATTTTTCCCAGGGGAGAAGAGACAGCTCCAAACTACTGGACACCGCCTAGTGGAGGACATCAAACTGAGGATTCTTCTAAAACTTCAAGAAAAAGCTGATTGCAGACAAGGAGAGACTCTACCTGAGACAACACAGAAGCTGCTGACTACAGAAGGGGGTAACGTCCACCTGAGACTAAAAACAAGATGAGTTTTGATTCCTTGGTGCCATTTTTTCTTTCCCTTTATTGTTAATCTTGTCTCTGACTACTCTCTAGGACTTTGACACTCTCTGTGAACTACCTATAAGGTTTCTCAACACGACCTCCCTTATCTCAGCCCTATTATTTTTGACCCCCTGAGGTCTTGAGCCCCTTCAGAAAAAAAAATAAAACTCTTTACTATGTTTTTTTCAGACCATAAGCTATTACTGACAGCTGGTGACAAATATTTAATAGCTGTTCCTTTAAATACTTCAGAGGGTAGATTTCCTTCTAGCTGATACTTAAGTTCTCCTCGTATAATTAGTCCCAAACTTACATTTTTGCCAAACTGGACTTGGACCCCATGTCGAGAATATGCTTCTGTTTAGGTCATTACAACCTGATCAGCAAAACTGAGCCCATCAGAAATGGAAACTAGTAGTGGGGAATTCTTGCTCCAATAGCTTATTCTCTTTAGAGACACTCAATCTTGCTTTGCAGAAACTGTTTAACTCCACTCAGGAAAGCTTCTCACCCTAAGGGCACGCACACACACACAGGCCGCAGCACACTCCTCCCAGGATGAGTGGTAGGGTCGGTTCGGTCTGTGCCCCGCCAGGGTGACTTTCCACGTGGACAGCAGACTCAGGCCTCCTGCCACACCCTAACTTCCCCTCTGTTTTCAGGACAAATTTTAGAGACTTTCAGAGTTTAAAATGACCACCCCTCCAGTGGATCATGTTTCCCTAAAAAGAATGTCCAGAAACTTCCAAGAAGCAGCATACACGGACTACCTGGGAAAATCGTGGGCAGCACAGACCTTCATGCAAGATGTGCACATGACAATTCCCACAGTAGGAAGAATTCAGTGGAAAATATGTCCAAAACATACTTCTGACCCAAGAAGATATCATAAATAACACAACTTCTATTCTGGAGGCCAAACCAAACAATTTAAATTGGGATGCATTAGCCGGAGTTGCCGTGGAAGATCACAGAGCCCTTCATGTCTTCTTAGTGGCCCAAGGGAACCTGCACTAGAGCAAGCCCTTCTTGCGGCACCTATACACTGCAGGCGGGAGCAGGACAATCTCTAAGTCAACTTAAAGAAAAAGATACCCAAGTCTCTAAAAGAAAAACCCATTGAATCTGGGACACATTTTCACCATCGGGATTTGATAATCCAGGCCCTTCTTCAGGATCACCTACAAGAACCAATGCCACGTTGCATCTCTGATCACTGCCTGGTGCAGCTGCCTCCTCTGCTTTGCTCAGCATCTCCAAGGCTACGGTGCAGCCTTGCCACATCAGAAGATTAGGAAACTCGGGCTGCCCCAGGAGAATGAGAGACCAACTCTTGTCCGGCTACACACTACATTCTCCACACAACTTCCTAATCAGTAAAGCTTCAGCAGTGGTGGAGACCTGAATATCAGAGATGAAAGCCTTGCAGCCTGATTTTGCCTTTGGCCAGAGGGAAGACAAAAGAAGAGAAAAGCAGTCAGATGGGTCCTGACTTGGCAGTGTTGCTTAGCGTTTGTATTCTCCAAGCCACAATAATGACCAGACATCCTCCTATCCCGGCTAATGCTGGTGACTGCGGCTTTGTTAGCAATCGTGGCTTGAGTCTCAGTTCATTCCTCCTGCCTTTTAGAGAGGATTAAGATACAAGTCACAGAATTCATGCTTCTTCCTGACAGCATCCAATCCAGAGCAAAGCCCCACTTCCTTGAATCCTCCTCCTGAAATTACTTAAACAAAAGCAAGTCCTATAATGCATCCTTTCTAACACCCTCTTAAAGAGGCTGCCCCCATGTTCCTTATGAGCTGCATCTCTCCTTTGTTGCAATGACCTAATAAACCAAGTTTGTGCAACTAGAGATGCGTTTCTGGCAGCCTTGGGCTGGATGACTGGGACGCACATTTAAACAAAGAGGCAGAAAGTGGTTTCTGTGCCGCAAGACTTACATCCACCCGAGGTAGAAGTTTTCTGAATACAGAGGAATCGTTAAATGCTGTGCATGAAAAAGGTGTCCTGTAAGCATTTCTGGATATGATCATTCATGTTAGGGCAAGAGGAAATTATTTTGTCTTCTTTTTTTTAAGAAGTAGGAAACTAGAATGAACTGAACAAGCACAATGCAGACAACCAAGGAAACATGCTGATTAGCACAATAATTAGGGACCCAGAGAGGAGGAGGAGGAAGACAATGTCAGGGTCAACATTCCTCAACTGGCCACAGAGTTTGAGGGAAGCAGGGAAGAGCTTGGAAAGAGTGCATGCAGAGAGCAATGCCTGGGTCACTTGGGGAAGAAGGACTTGAGGCCTGAGTGAGAATGTGCGGAGCTCAGGAGCTCGGGAGATTAGGCCCCAGCAGGACTGCTTGTGGCTTTTCTTACTCATTTGACAGTGTCCTCAGGGTGCCTGTGGCTATGGCTGGACATCCGCCCCCTCAGTTGCTCTTCTACCCCTTGCTTACTTCTCCTCCAACCCCACCCTCCAGTCTGGCACAGTCTGGGACCGTGCTCGCAAAGCAGTAACATAGTCACCACCCAAATCAGGCAAGAACACAGAGGAGAGAGCGTATTTGAAAGGAAAGGAAAAAAGCATTGTTAGGGAAAAAAAAAATGTTGAACACATTTTGGGGGGTATAATGCCCTTCACAGTTTCAAAACAACAAATCAAAATCAGCCAGGCAAAAAGCTCTCCTGATCACAGAGACAAGCAGGACAAGTCACTGAACGCTCAGGGACACACATGTACTTGAATTAGACTTGTTTGCTGAGCTGTCCCTACCTAACGTTTCTTCCAAGTCTTCATCTTCACCCTATCAGACACCAAACCCTGGCACCATTCCAAAGGGCTTCTGTATTCAATTACACGGCAACCTTAAAGCAGCAGTTGCCCTTGCTTTACAAATGAGGAAACTGAGGCATAGCACCATGACACAGCTGATGACACCAGAATGTCCAGGCCAAGTTCTCTTAACTCCAAATTCATTATTTGCTTATTTTTTCCAACAGCATCTGCTAAACTTCGGCTTCTAAAATCTGCGTGGCTTAGACTGGTCCAAGCTGGCCTTCCCTTTGACGTGCTGTGGCGCAGCGGGAGCACTCTGGGTAAAACATGGGTTAGAAGCCGAAATAAGCATCGTACAGTGCATCCAAGGCCTTTGCTATTAAGATACATGTCAGAAGCTGTGTGCAGCTCACACAGGCCTAGACTGTTATTACAGCCCAGGGGCTGGCTGCCTTTTTCCTTTCCTATAACATGCATTATGGATTCGTAATTACGGTAATCAAGAAGCTAAACCATTGGGTGAGCCAGAGTCCTTCCCCAGGAATTCTGCAAGTTCTGTTCATTCGCACCTTATAGGCATTTAAATCCTAAGCCACACACTAGCCTGGGGTTGTTTTTTTTTTCATGCCACAGCACTATTTCGGGTACCTTCAACAGTCACTGACCACCTGGCATTCAAGTTATTTTCCAAACCTCAGTCTGACCAGGGAAGGGTGTTAAAATTCTTGACTCTGCTGGTTTTAACCCCTGATTGTTTCCCAGGAAGAATCTCACAGACCTCAGTTTGCACATCTAGATAACAGTTTCAAAAGTTCCAACTTACACTTTTTTTACTGCTATTCCTAATACTAGACAGAGCTAAAGGGCTATAGGGACTTTCTATTACAGTCACCTTTTAAAATTAGGTTTTGGCTCATTCTTAGTGGAACCAAGAGGTCACCTTCACAGTATTGCAAGGTGAGCAGCTTCACCGTCATCTAAGGCCCTGCTTCCTGTGCCCAGGTCTAACTTGGTTGGACTCACATCCACCTAATTGGATGGGGCCTCACTCTTTTTCAGGGGTTGGAAAGGAGGTAGACCTCAGATGCAAGGTTACCAGCAGGCAGATTGGACCTCCAGATACAACCAGAGCTTAATTATGAGCCCCCTGCATCTCCAGCAGCCGTTTCTCTACTAACTTTGGCTGAGCCATGCCCTTTGACCAAGCCTCAGTTTTCCCCATCTGAATAATAGAAGAGGGGCTGGACCTCATAATTTCTAGGTTCCCTTCCGTCTCTGTGACACTATGGCTTGGATTAAGAAAGGCAAGGTGAGAAGTGCAAGAGAGGAAGAGTGGCTGGGGCGCCTGTCTGCAAGACTATCCATCGGCCCTGCGTCCCTATGGCTGCGGGCCACTCCGACACTCATCGAGTCTTGCCTGGACCAGTGCGGTGCACCCCTAGGAAGCCGGTACCTTATGGAGGCCCCACCCCCACAGCACTGTCCACGTGGAGAAGGTGATGAGGCCTTGGGAATTAAGACACGCCCAGCCGGAGGTAGCCTCTCCCCAGCTCTTGGGTGTCAGAGCTTTCTGTGCTCACATAGACCCCATGCTCTAGTTATTTGCAGGTCTCTTTTTTCCTTTTATTGTATTAGTTTTTAAAATCTCAATTACAGTTTACATTCAATATTATTTTGCATTGGTTTCAGGTGTGCAACACAGTGGTTAGACAATCATGTACTTTACAAAGTGGTCCCCCTGGTATTTCCAGCACCCACCTGGCACCACACACAGCCATTACAATATCCTTGACTGTGTCCCCTATGCTGTACTTGACATCCCTTGACAGTTCTCTAACTACCAGTTTGCACTTCTTAATCACTTCACCATTTTCGCCCAGTTCCCCAGCACCACTTCCCTCTGGCAACAGCCAATCCACTCTCTGTGTCTATCAGTCTGTTTCGATTTTGTTTGTTCACTTATTTTGTACTTGAGATTCCACCTATAAATGAAATCATGTGACATTTGTCTTTCTCTGACTGACTTATTTTATTTCACTGAGAGTAACACCTGCTAGGTCATCCATGCTGTACAAATAATAAGACTTCATTCTTTTTTATGGCCAAGTAATATTCCATTGTACAGATGTGCCACAGCTTTTTTATTTATCCACTTGTTTACTGATGGGCACTTGGGCTGCTTCCATATCTTGGCTATTGTAAATAACACTGCAATGAACATAGGGACACACATTTTTTAGAAACTAATGTTTTGGGTTTCTTTAAATAAATCCCCAAAAGTGGAATTACTGGGTCATAAGGCAGTTCCATTTTTGACGTTTCTGAGGAACCTGTTTTCCACAGCAGCTGCACCAGTCTGCATCCCCACCAACAGTTCACGAGGGACCATTTTCCCCGCATCCAGCCAACCCTGGTCATTTGTGAATTTATTGACGATGGCCATTCTGACAGGTGGTTTTAATATGCTTTTCTCTGCCAGATCTCTTTTTGATCCCTTCCCTCACTTCCTCCCTGAGGCCATCGGCTACAAGTATTTCAGCAAATCAACAAGAACTGCCCCACCCCACCCCATAGAGTGCCACCCCCACCTGGTTAAACCCCTCACCTCCCTCAAGGTGGGTTTAGCTCCGATATCTCCTCCCCCATGAAGCTTCCGCCAGCACTGCCACAACCCACCTCCTGCGCCACTCCTGTCCTGTGCACTTCTTAGTGGGGCGTTGCTTAATCACACTACTTTGTAATTCTCTGTCTTTGCGTCTGCCGTGGTCTCTAGATGAGACATACTCCTTGAACAAAAGGAAACATTTTTCTTGGAGCACACCACTGGGCACCCAATATAGCTTTGATACATGTTTGTTAAGGCAACAAATAAGGAAGTAAATCAATAGGCTTCCAACTTAATTGGAAAACTTGAAAAGGCAATTACAGATTACAGAGCAGAAAGGTGCCAAAGCAATGAGATACCATGTTTTAGACATTTAGTGTCGGGCAATAACCAGAACATGTGGCTTTTATTTTGTTTTTGCGAAGGATTCAAAATGTTTGGGTTTATGTGGGGAGTGTGTGGGAGGTTCATCATAAAAGCAGTGTTTTGAGATTAATCTATAAGTACGTACAGGATGGATTCGAAGAGGAAATCCAGAAAGCAACTGGGAGGTTAGTTATTCCTCCAACCCATGTCCCAGGAAAGAAAAAATTATTTTCTGTGCTTATGAGTATGTTGCAGGCACTCCTTGTATCCACACCACTTGCAATCACATCCTAGTTCTTGAGTAATTTCTCAGTGGGGTTCAAGTTTGCTCTTGCTGGTAACTAGCTGTGTGACCTTGGGCAAGTCACTTGACCTCTCTGGGCCCCCTGGATTAAAAAGTCTAACTCCTCAGCATGGCAGCCCAGGCTGTCCCCAGGCAGAGGCACACTCCTCTCCAGCCTGCTCTCCCTCACACTCTCTGCTGTAAGCCCACCCACTGTCTCTCCATCCCTTTCAACATCTGTCCCATTCTGAGTTACATTTAAGGAATTTTGTCCTGGTCTGTCTCCCACACTCCTTGGGAGCAGAGAACCTCTGCTCCTCGGTAGCTCCTAGACTGCCCAGCACAGGGCATGGAATACAGCAAGTAAGTGTCAGCAAATGTTACATCATTAATGACATGAGGAATAAATACCCATCATTCCTTCCAAGCAGCAGCCTCCTGTCTCTCACCCTCCCCCAAAACAGTCTGACTTCACAGAGCCCAGAATCAGGTTTCTCACATGTTGTACATGGCAACCACTGACAGCACAAACACCCAGCAAGCTTGTGAAAAATGTGGGTCCCCAGGCGCCCCCTCTAACCTGTGGAATCAGAGCCTCTGGAGGGTGCTAACTCCAGGGGGCTCTCCAGGCCTGACCTGAGCTCCCACAGGCTCTGGAGAAGGTTTAACAAAAAGGGTGCTCCCCTAAGCAGCTTGAGGTAGAAATGGGGGGATGACGAGACTGAGTGGAGGGGTGGTAGGACCAGGTGGGGGGGAGTGGAATGCTTCAATGCTGTACGTGCTAACCATCGTTGCAAGGTCCTGACACTAATTTGCATCTTCCTCTAGCCAAGATGTAACGAAAAAGATCCACTTCCCTGTCCCATCCTACACCCCCACCACCACCCACCTGACATTTCTCTTGTTTGCTTCCCTTCTCCTTCCCACCAGCCCAGCAGGGCTGGAGGATGCTCTTGCCCTCAATCTGCCTCTCCCTTCCTCCCCAAGGTCCATATCTCTCCTTCCACTCATTTAAACCACTTCTTTTTTTCCCCCAGGCAAAGAAAGAAGTGACTGTTTTCTTCCTTTTTGCCTTGCCCTCTAGCATGCTAATGGGTTTTATAAAACCAGCACGAGGAGCATTTCCAGTCACACACTTTATAACACACCTAATTAAATCTCTGTGGTTACTTGGGCAGCCTCCCCTCCATGCCAAGGCTTCAGACCCACAGGGCCCCATGACACCTCTGATGCCAAGCATGTGTGTCCGTGGGGACACCATTGCAGGACTGGAAACACAGAGGCCTGGACTAGCCAAGCTCCAGGGCTGATCGGGTGCCTTTGGGGAAGCCGTGTCCCCAATCTTAGTCTCTGAAGAACAAAGTATTTGGACTGGAAGATCTCAGAGAACCCTTTGGATCTACAACTCCAGGATTAGAGTGCTTTAATACTCTAAGATACATTAGTCCAGAACAGAGGGCTGCAGGGTGAGAAGACCAAAGGGGAGAAGCTCCAGCCACAAGGGCAGAGAAGTCACCTTGATGGTGGCTGAGGCCTCAGCTTTACATTTGAGTAGACACTACCCTGGGCAGAAGCAGTAGAGCTGGCATAACCCAAGGATATTTACCAAGAAAAGCAAGTTCTCAGCCACCAGGGAAAACTCATCGCAAATGCTCACACGGCATTGACTCCAAAGAAGCAACGACTAATTCAGTTCATCGAAGCAACTTGCCCAATAGGCAGGCACTATTATTATCCCCATTTTACAGATGAGGAAATACGTGCAAGGAGGGAAAATAATTTGCCCAAGATCGCAGAACCAGTGGATGACATAACCAGGGTTTGAATCCAAGCTGACTTCATGCTCTGCATCACACCACCTCAGAAAAGACACACTGTCCCTGCCTTGCTCACGGTCGGAGACACACGGCGCTGTTGCCATGGAAGGCATAGGCAGTGCATCATAGAATTGTACGCCTGAAACCTATGTAATTGTATTAACATGTCAACCACACATTTAGTAACAAAAAAGAGGAAATGAAAGCAAAAGAGTCGTGTCTTTGAGGTCTAGAATCAAATGGCCTTCATCTGATGAGACCAAATGTTGACTTGTACATGTTTCAAGAACGGAAACACAGGGTCTTAGCCCTTGACAACATTGTCACCTCAGGGGGGAAAAAAAGCTCTTTGTTCTCTTTTCACCTCCTTACTACCACCCCCAGCCTGTGGGTGTGATAAGCATGGACTTCAGGGACAAAAGGCCTGAGTTCGAGCTCCATTCAGTCACCTGGTGTGCCCTGAATTCCCCTAGCCTCTCCCCTGTCTGTTTTTTCACATGTGGTTGAAAAGGTGATGCAGCAGAATGGCCAGTGTGGGCTTGAGAAAGCCACCTGGGTTCACCTGCTAGTCTGTGTCGTACACCTGGGAGCCCCATTTCCCGATGTGTGAAGTGGGGTTTCCTTGGAGTGTCAGGAGGACTTGGGGTGATGCCCAGAAAGCCCCTGGTGCAGAGTCAAGGACCAGAACAAGCACATTATCTGAGTGCCCAACAGTTTATGGGATGCTCTCATGAGCACAACCTCACTTCACACCAAGGACAAAGCAACCTCCTCCCAAGGTGGGATTTGGCTCCAAAAGTCAAAGGGGGCTCAGCCTGAGGAAGTGCTTCATAGGCAGCTTGTGGGGTGGCCAGGAGCTAGCTGCCAGCTGCCAGGGTCTCCTCACTAAGACTTGAATCCATTTTTCACATTTCCTTCTGTCATCTCTTCCCTCGTCCTTTTGATGCTGACTCCCCAGCATATTCCTGTATTACAGGAAAGTGCTTCCTCAGATAAGCTGCAAGCATCCTGGGACACAAGCACCAGAAAGCCAGAGCTCCCTCTGCTCCCACAGCACCCTGCACATGTTCCATCACTTATCTTTGTCCATAGCACCTGGAATGCCTATCCTCATATCTCTTCAACTCAAACCTCTGCCTCTCCTTCAAGGCCCTACTGGAGTCCTGCTGCTATATCATGGGATGAATTCCCCCCTGCATGGAAAGAAACCCTGGTCTTTTCAATCCTATGGCTATCTTGTGCTTAGGATTCTATGTGCCTGCAAGTACCCCTTCAGATGTTTGGTTCTTTAAGAAGAAAAATGTCATGCTTTTTACATAAAGCAGCTCATAATCCAGCCTGGGGCCCAGACACATAGTAATCACTCAATATAGGCTTGGTTAAGAAATGAGAAGGAACAAGAGAACCAGAGCACACACGGTCATGTCCTCTGGTCAAACAACACAGAAACAGCAAACATGTCTACAGCCATACCACCCTGAATACGACCGATCTCATCTGATCTCGGAAGCTAAGCAGAGTCGGGCCTGGCTAGTACTTGGGAGAAACAGCAAAGAGCGGGGCTTTATTTCCCTGATAAACTTGGACTGGGGTGTTTCTCTGCACCAAAGACTGCTGGACCTGTTGCAGTCACCTAGCAGCATTCTGTTCCTCCTAGCCTTTAGATCTGACCCCAAGACTTGCTAAAAATGTGCACCTGCCTCACCATTAGACCATGGTCCCCTTGGAAGCAGGGTGTACTTGGAGGCAAGTGTGGGGCTCTGCTCTATCAGAGCAACTTGGAAGGACTGGGAAGAAGCCTCCTGCTACAGCGTAGGTGGGCATAAAGAGTAGGCCCTTTTCCTCGCCAGTGCCATATTATCAGCTAGACTGTGAGAGTTTTGTGCCTGGCCAGGTTCCCCAGGAAGATAGGTTAGGGAGCATATTAATCAATCCACATTTAACAGATGTGACTAAGAGAAGCCACCTTACCTAAAAGCCAGACAAGTGGTCTTCTTGCTACACTGACTTTTGGTATTGTTGGGCTGGGAGTTTTTCTGAGCAGGGAGAAGAGTTGGTGCTATGAAGACCACCCTCTGCTGAAAGTGTCTCCCTGGCTCCTTGCTAAAGGAAGGACAAGCTTCAGGGGAGCACTGGATACCTCAGACAAAAAGGGCATGTGAAGACTTTCTGTCTAGAGCTAGCCTTGTAGGTGGGTCTCTGGATTAGGGCCCACCCTCAGGTAGAAAACACTTCCCAGGCAGAAACAAATAGCAGAAGTAGGTATCCAAAACACGGACAAGGAGTTATGCACTAAGAAGCTTATTATTGTATAATTTACGTTGATGAAAAACTATAAAAATGTAATAACTGATCAAAGTTGAATGGTCAAAAAATTGTGGCATTCTTTAGGATAGATTATTACTGATAATCTATTTGAAGAGTTTTTCATGGAAATAGTGAAATGATTCTGATAGAGAAAAAAGCTTGACATATTACTATATACACTGTATAAACAGGCTTAGCTGTACAAAGCACCAGATCAGAAAAAGAAACCAGAAACTGTGTTATTTCCATGCGATGAGGTTCTTACGTATTTTTCTGTGTGTACTTTTCCAAGTTTCTTATAATGAGTATCTATTCCTTTTATGATAGAGGAATCATCTAAAAAGGAAGCAAAAGAGAGCAGTAGAGAGGAAAGAATTAAAAGGAAAAGAATGGGATGAAAAGAGGGAGACCAAGCAGAGAACATGTGAAGAGGAAGAATGAGTTGGGGTTGGGGGGCAAACTAGTGTCACCTCAGAGACTGCCAGGTGGAGGGGCAGAAGAGGGTAGCTCAGGGCCTATTCCCAAGTCTAGAGTGAAGGCGAAGTGAGAAGACAAGGAGATTTGGGCCTCAGCTTTCACTGCCTTTGTGCCCCAGCATCTATTCCTCTTTATCACGTGGTAGGACAAGAAGAATGACATCTTTCACCTGGAGCCAGTTTCCAGCTGAGCAGAGCAGGTCCCTAAGGAGAATGTGACTCCCTGATTATACACATTTCATTCACACACACACACACACACACACACACACACACACACACACACACACGTCTTGGAGCCCTGTCATCTGATCTCTATTCCTCTCCATCAGGCTACAAAAGGGCGAAGAGCTGGGCAGCTAAGGCAACCTCTTGTCTGGCAAATAACCAGCCTTCTCTCTGTCCAGAAAGCTCCCAACCTCACCTCTCCTTCTCCCACCCCCAGGTTTTACCCTCAGGTCTTGGATCTGGCTCCTTTTTTTTTCTACCCTGGGCTCAGATCCTCTGAGGTAGCTCCCAGCTGCCCCCTCCTCCTGCCTCCCCCTCTAGTTCCCAGCAGACCTCTCCCTGTCCACTATCTCTCAGCACCACCTGCTGCCCATCCTGGTCTCCATCATTGCCCCCTTTCAATTCCTGGGCCTGGTTCATAATCACACTTTGCAAAGTATGAATGAAGACTCAGAGGGTGCAGGTTTTGCCCTTCTCACCAGATTCTTTTTATAGAACCAGAAAATGACAGAGCTGGAAGAGCCCTCAGCAGGCTTCCAGGCCAGCCCCTCTCTGCCAACCCCTGCCTCCAGTCCTGCTCCCTAAGACCCCCAAGCACAGACATCAGCCACAGGCCTCTGCCCACTCCCATGGGGTCATTCTGCTCTATCTGAGCAAGACCCGAGATCCAGGGTGTGCGGGGAGGGTGGACAGGACCACCCAATCTGCACAAATATGTCACAGGGATTTCCACAGAGGGTTAAAAAGTGTTCTAGAGACCAAAATGAGACTCAGGTTGCTGGCCTGAGTCCTAAGACAGTCCCCTCCCCAGGACCTCTTTCCCTCCCTGAATCACCGGGCCAACCTGACTCTTACTCTCTTCTTACTGCTCCCTTTTGAAGCCCATCAGCCCTTCCAAAGGAATGAAAGAACTTAACTCAGATTCCTATCCATCTTTCTTGGCTGCCTCTAAAGGATACCTGGACTACCAATGTTTTAGGGTCCTAGAAAAATACTCAAGCTCAAAACTAATGGTACAACGATAACTATTCAAGGACAAAGGAGGTACTGCTTGCCCCACTTCCATCCTTTCGTTCTGGAGATACCTCAAGTCCCAGTCCAGGAGTGGGAGTCCCTAGAGAGGAAAGGAAGGAGCTCAGAGTGTCGTTCTACCACTGCCTCTTCCGTCCCACCACCCCCATGAGGATGTCCATCTCCCTTCTGTTTCGTGCTCAGTTCACCCCAGCAGAACAACTCAAGTACTGACACTTTGGTCCAGCTGGAACAGTAAGCCTAATGAGAAACACGCACTCATGTTTCCTGGTCTCTCCAGACAGTGTGTGGCCACAAGGAGGGGCTGCATTGGCACTTTTGTGGTACAGATAATAATTGTGCAGTTTTGTGGAAAACCTTTCAGTTGTTCAGAACTTTCAATAGAACAGTGGCTATGGTCAATATTCCTAGGAATGGGAACGTTACTCTGGGGCCAGCTTATTTCAACAATTCCTACCAGCCATTTAAAATTACTAAAAGAAGCTGGTCATAGAACACAAAAGGAAGAAATACCTGAGGAGGAATTAGCAGAGGATGTGGAAGAGATTGAGCACGCTGAAACAGAGTTGCGGCATGGCCAGATCTTGTGGTTGCTGAGCATCGCTAAGACCTGCTGTCCCCACAGTTATTACCCAGGCCCTGCCATCTCTCACTGGCAAGTCAAGAGTTTAAAATTAACATCTGAGAAGAACAGGCCTATGATCAGTGGGAATTTGAAATGCCTATCCTAGAAAAACAGGGGTTTGAAGACCCTCCAGGCTTGGAGAAGAGGAAAATTAGAGAGAAGGAGGAGCATAAAGAGAAGAAGGATGAGCAAGATTGAAAATAGGGCTGGGCAGTTCCCTGGGCAGGGTCACCAGTTCCATCCCGGGGCTTAGAGTGCAGCTAACTCTCCCCCACCCTCAGGTGAGCAGCAGCATAAAAAATGGAAAGATCTCTAGAGCCAGGCTGACCGCAGCCCCCACTGAGACTTCGTTGCTTCCCAGTTGCGTGATCTTGAGCAAATTTCTTAAATTCTCTGAGCTTCAGTTTGCCATCTCTAAATGGAAGGTACTGTTACCTCAAATTATTCCGTGAGTGCTAAATCAGAGGCAATGTAAGTACACACCCTAAAATATTTTCTAGCGCATAGCAAATGTCCAGTCAAAGGTAGTCAGTTCTCCTTTAAATTGTATACAATGCAGGATTATCTCAGGCCATCGAGCTGGATAGCCACTTGCTTCCCTTCCATTCAGACTTTTCTGGCAGGCAAAAGGGTTATGAGGACAGTTCAGTCATTCAGTCAGTTATTCGTTCGTTCATTCACTCATTCACTGAACAATTTTCACTGAGTTTCCCCCGGGTGCCACACGGCTCAGGAGTATCACGAAACAACACGAGGTACTTGAGGTACTTGCTTCCCATTCTAACCGCAGAGGAGAAACAATAAACAGGTGAATATTAAAACACCAAGCAGGGTGAAGTGCTATGAAAAGCAATAAAGCATGGTACAGACAGAGAGAAATGGTCAGGGAAGTCATCTCTGCAAAAGTGGCATTTATGGGTGTCCGTAAGTCGAGCAGCCAGTTTCATAGTTGTCTGAGGGGAAAGCCTCCCACAGGCTGAACGGGGAGTTCAAAGGGCCCAGCAGCAGCATGACCCGGGAAGGCAAGCACCTACCAACCACAAATGGGTCTATCTCATAAGAGGAGGGCCCCGTCCACTGGGGACAACAGAAAGGCCTAGGCATTGAGGTCGACACTCAAAAATGGCTCCTCATTCGACAAGCACAGATGGGGGAGGAAAAGAATTCCAGACAGAGGGCTTCACTGTTTACATTTTCGGAATCTAGCTCAATCCCCACACCCCACCCTTGTGTTAATAAAAGAGAAAACTGGTGCCCAAAGAAGGGCTTATGAAAGTCACACCACCAGTTAGTAGCGAAGTCAGAGCAAGAACCTGTCCCCTTGGTTCCTTTATAACCAGACATGTCCCTATTGCTAAGAATGTGTGCAAATCAGATCCCCAGAGGGGCCGCAGGCTCTCTGGAGACAGAAGCCCATTTCTCGCCAACCTTGGCACTCTCGTGCACCTGGCATAGGTCATCAGGAGACTACCCAGGAACTTGAAGTGACCCTTGCTCCATGCTCACTGGGGTTTTCTGAGTGTATAGCTGCCCAGCAAAGGGCATTGTGTTGCAACTCTGAAGAAATGCCACACACAGTGATTAATACCCTATCTCCTAGCAAGTAATTATAATTAATGCAGAATATCAAGTCAGGAAATTGGGTATTATTAGGAAGAATTAGCTATTTATTTTAATTTTACGCTCTGCTCCCCCACCCTACCTCTCACGTCTCCCGCCCCCTCTGGTTTCTCAGTTGCAGGTTGGAGGTTAAAGAGAGGAAGAACTCAGCTAAAAGTTTCTTCACTCCATAAATGTGTAGTGACACCTATTTCCAGGTCCTGAACTAGGCAATGGAAATACAAGGATCACCACAGTTCCTTGACCAGGTAAGGGAAGCATATACCAACTACGTATATGGGCCTATGTCATAAGGAGGAGGACCTCATCTGGGGAGCTTATTATAATCCAGTGGAAAGCTCAGGCAGTTGTAGCAATTGCAGCAATGGAAGCCTACAGAAGCTGCAGTAGAAGTCTCGGCCTCTGACACCTCAGAGAGAAGCAGCATGTCATTGCCTGAGTCAAGGAAGACTTCCAGAGGAGGTAGCATTTGAGCTGGGCCTGGAAGGATAGGCAGCTAATTTCAAGGTGATAAAACAGGGCAAAGGCATTTCAGAAGCATCTCTGAGATACAAAAGTAAATGGCCAAAGAGCAAATAGTAGAAAAAGGGGAAGGAGGAATGAGAATGCTGGGCCGGGAGGCAGGAGCCGGAGCAGGCAAGGTTGTGAGCTGTTATCCCCAAGGGCACAAGTTTGTTAAATAAATAAATAAATAAATAAATAAATAAATAAATAAATAAATGCTAGGAGAGGAGAAAGCTAGTGCAATATTCCCAAAGGTAGATGAGACAAAGGTGCAAAGGCCCAAGTGGCGATCCCTGCCTCTGGTCAAACAGAATGCTGGAGTCATCCCTGGGGAGGAAAGGATTTTGGGAAAGAATCTGAAGAAAGGACCCGCGGACAAGGCCCACGCAGCCAATCACACAGCCCCAAAATGTCCAGAGTCTTCATCCTCTGCTGCTTTGTCTCAGGAAAGTACAAAGAGGTGGTCCCCCAAGGACCACCATTTGCTGTCTGAAAGAGGACACAGTCTCAAATTCTCTAAGCCTAATCACTGCGGATTAAAGCAGCATGAGGCAGCAGGCTGGCTTCAGGCAACTAGGCTCAGGAAGAAGCCATGTCTTGAGAACAAGGAAGTGTATGGGAAACCTAGAAGGTAGCAACACACCCTACAGAGTAGGGGCAGACAGGGTAGATGTCCCCAGTGTTTGCCTGCAGGCATAACTTCCAGGACCTGCCTCCGAGTAGCTGCTGCAGGAGAGTCTGCTGTCTCGGCAGCCAGACTAGCTTAGGCTCTTCTACCTGACCAACCTCTCTGGATCCAAACAGCCTCCTCCCAGCTCGGACGGTCATCGTATCCCCCCTAGGCATTCTGGACAAAAAATTCTGAGGTCTTCCTCATTGCTGATGTCATCCCCTTAAGATGGGATGCAAGCAAGACCTGATTATAAGGATTCATGACATTAAGACCCCATGGAATGCCCACCCCAGGATATCAGCCTGGGATGCAACCTTCAACAAAGGCCTTGGAGTCCAAACTGAACTCTCATAAACCAGTCTTCCTCCAGTGTCAACAGTAACTTAGGCCAGTCTATTTGAATGCAGCTTAATTCTCTTGTAGCTCCATTCCTGAGTATCCAAAGACCTTATTTCACACACATCTAGCTCTAACCCTGCAAAAAAGAAAGTATCCCCATTTTTCAAATGAAGAATCAGGCTCAGGGAACTGAAATAAATGACTCTGTCCAGTGTGACACAATGGCTCCCAGGGGTCAAGCCCAGATCTGACCAATTCCAAGGTCAGACACTAGATGATGCCTTTGTCTGGTTCCATCCACTTTAGTTGAGATGTAAGAAGCAACAACGGCATCAACTCTATTCTGGATGGAAAGTATACAGTTGATTTGGAATTAGCTATGGTTTTGCCCCACCAAAAAAGAAAATAATCTTTTTCTTGAGTAGCCTAGCATATGCCAGTGTTGTCCTAACCTTTTAATATGCTTTGCTTCCTTTTAATTCTGGATGCTTCTGCCCAGCCTTTGAGTTCAATCTCCTTTGGGCCTGGGTCCCTCCTCCGCTTTCCTTCTCCCTCCAGACACGTGGATGTCTGTTTTCTCAGATCCAGTCTGTTCCTCCAACCAGACCAGCCTGGAGCTGAGAACCACTTCCACCACCTCTCAGTCCCAACTGCTGCTCAGGCTACCAAGAAAATAATGATGGCTCCCTCAGCAGCTTCTGCTCCAGGCCCAAGCTGAGCTGCACAATGAATACCAGCAGGAAGCTGAGCTCCTTTTACAATGATATTCCTGCAGGAGATCCTGGTTCATGTTTTAGCCTAGGATTCTCTTACAAATTAACCCTTACACTGGAAAGGACCACCATTACTCAAGTGGCACAAGTCAAACCAAAATTTAAAAAAAAAGAAAACAAAAGAAATATGTAGAGGCAGTAGCCAGAAAGGGGAAGGCAAGAGGGTTAACTGGTCTAGAAGTTCCCCAAATGCTCATCCTCAGGAAGCCCCTTGCCAGGACCAGTGTAATCAGCTGATTACAGAGCATTCATTCTTGTAGAAAGTTGGCCTCCAGCTGAAAACCTCAGGCAATGAAGTTGCCTCGGAATGAATGACTTGGTTTGGCAACCAGAAGAGGCACTACCCCCAAATTCCTGCTGTGTAAACTGAGGTATAGTTCATTTAGGTCAACTGAGCCTTCAATCCCTCATCCATACACTCAAAATAATATCCTCAGCTCTGCCTACCTTAAAGGGTTATTTTGAAAATCCAGTGAGACCTTAGATACTTTAGAACACTATGCTAAGTGAAATAAGCCAGCCAGAGAAAGACAAATACCATATGATTTCACTCATATGTGGAATCTAACAAACAAACTGAACTAACAAAGCAAAACAGAGACAAGCTCATAGATGGAGAGCAGATAACAGCTAGTGACAGGGGGAGGAAGTTAGGGGGTGGAAGGATTAAGCAGAAAGGAAAAAGGACTCGTGGACATGGACAACAGCGTGGTAATTGCTGGGGGAAGGGGGTACAAGGGGACTAAATGGTAATAGAAAAAATACAATAAAGACTAAATTTTTTTTAATGCTTTGGATATTGAGAAAGGAACATGAGAAGGAGGAAAGCAGCATGATATATAAATCAGTGGGGCATATATCCAAACTCAAACCAGGCTCAAGATAGCCTTCCAATCCTACCAAGTAATGTTCCTTCTGAAAAGGTCTAGGTGACTGGCTGTGCTTTAGAATAGAAGCTCCAGCTCAGGAAGGTGGAGTTCCAAAACTGATACTTCAATAGCAGTGGAATTACATGGAAGAGGGCTAGCATGTATTGTAATACTACTTGAAGAAAAACAGGAGGACTTGAAAGAGCATGAGCTCTGAAGACATAAAGACTATATAGTGTCTAGCTAAGCCATTTACTTAGCTTTGCACCTTCTCTGAGCCTCTGTATCTTTGTGTGTAAAATGGGGACCAGGTACTTAATTTATAAGGTTATTGAAAATTCTTAAGAGGTATGCTAAATAATGTACCCCCTACTTAAAGTACCTGGCATAAAAGTAGCCTCTTGTAGTCTTATTAATAATAATAATTCCCCTTTGGCTATACCTCATCCCTAAAATGAGGAAGCAGCACTGAATGTCCAATGACAAGGCCACAATCCACCTTACAACAGGCAGCCCGTGGGCACTCAGCAAGCTCACTAATCATGAAATCAAACAAGAAGTTTATGTGTCTACAGAAATGTCAGTGGGGCTCTTGCTAAGAAAAATCAACTGTGGGGTTCCCATGTTGGTGGTAAGGGTATCTTATCAGAAAAGCATGAAAAGAAAGAGCCGCAGGACATTTAACATTCAGGCCCAAAAGGCCAATGGCTTCTGCTGGGCAGTGTCCCTGCAGGCAAGTTCCCTGAGCCCACTGAACGCTCTTTTCTGACCCAGGATTTCATAAATACTCAACAAACTCAACCTTGGCCATTTCTAAAACTGGGAGCATTACAACCTTGGATCTCCAGGTTTAGAAGGTAAAAAGAGTTAACTCCAGGAATCCTAAGAGGCAGAGGCCATGATTGGGGGTTGTGGGAGTGTCCACCCAGTGGGACATCCAGGAAGCAGTAGCAACAACCTCAGCAGAGAACTAGCTTCAGAGCACTCTGGAAGAGGGTCTCAAGGCAGAACTTGATCATGAAAGGAAGTGAAGAAGAAACGGACAACAGAAAAGGCTGGAATAGATTGACCCAACAGTCTTCAAAGACGGGAAAGCCTGAAAGAAAAGTACAACAGTAAAAGGTAGAATCCTATAGCTGTCAAAAGCCAAACAGCCTCTGAGTTCGTGGTCATTTCCTGACAGGCAGGCGGGAAAAGGAGGGAACTAGTGTTTCTTAAGCACGGGCATTATGCTGGCCACCATACCAGGTTCGTCATAAATATTATCTAATCCTCACACCATCTTTATCAAGGTGCCAACTTTTATCAGCATCTCACGGTTTCACAGATGAGGATCATGAGGTCTGAGCCACTGAATAACTTGCTCCATTCACTTTTTTTATTCTCCATTAACCTTAAACAAGGCAGTAGCACAAATATGGGTATTTAGATACTCTGATACCTAGAGAAGAAAAAATCTGTGGCTGTGTAACCCAAGGTGGAGGTTTCTCTCCTGTTGTTGCAGATACTGGCTCTCTCATTTTCAGCCATTTTCTTTTGTGCTCCATTTCCCATTTTTTGCATGTTAAAAAGCATTATTTCAACACACGTGAATGCAAAAGCAGACATCACATGACCTTTCTTTGTAAAAACTATGTTAACACATTTTTAAAGACTAAATGCTTAGGTCACAAAATTCAGTACCATTCTTAAGAACCCAAAACTTTCATCAGCTCTCCCTGAGTTTTTGTTTGTCAACAGGACTTGGTGCCACTGACTTGACCGTGACCACCCACCCCCTTCTGCAGGCTCTTTCTCAATGGAAGCTCCCCACCCCACTTCCTCTCTCTCTCTACTCTCTCTGCAGCCAACTGTTTAGTACCCTCTGGTGAGGCTGTTCAAGTCAACCAGAGGGTAAGTCTTAATTTGCTTTTAAACCCCACCACTTTCAGGGCTGCATTCATTCCTCTTATAGCAGAAAACAGCAAACAAGGAAGGGTGCTGAGCAGTCTGTGAACAACCCTCATCCGCAAAGACTCATCTGCCAGGTTTGTCTCTATTTGCTATTTGGAGATGATCCCTCTCGTGGAGCTATACCAGGCAGGGCCTCCCCATCCAAAACCCACCTCCACCTACCCAAATGTTACACCTAGTACCAGACTGAGCTTAACTAACACCACCCTGTCCAGACTTCCCACTGCCTCTGCCCCCGCCCCACCCTCCTACTGCCCCCCACCCAGGTCTGAATAACCTCCCTTCACTGAATTACTGGGGCATTAGCAGACCTGTCAGCTCTGTCACCTTACAGTGCAGTCATTACTTGTCTTTCCTTTCTCCCAGACCATAAGCTCCTTGAGGGCAAGACCTTAATCTAATCTGGAACATTTTCAGCTGCCCTCTCCAGGCTCGGTCTCAAAGGACAAGACTTGCATCATTTTCAGGTTTCCCGTATTCAAGGCAGAGCTTCCCCCAACTCTACCCCCAAGAAAGACCCTTTTCTAGGAGGAAACTGCGTAAGGACAAGGGCCTTTATGTCTTATTCACAGATATCCCCAGCAGCTGGAAGAGAGCCTCCTTCAGAGTGAATTCTCAGTAACTCTGTGCTCAACAAACAATCTCTCTAGGTTGGCATTTTCTAGGATGACTCACCACCTCAACTTCCTCTGCACTGGGGCTTATCCTCTAGGATCTCACACCCCCTTTGACTAGGCCTGGATTTCTGATGAGGGCTTTTTTGACTAACTGAAATAGCCAGCCCCTTTGTAGCTGCTATTCTTTAGAGCTACTTAGAACTAAAGGCAATGTTCTTTGTGTGCAATACCTGTCCACTTCTCTGATAGCCTGTTACTACCAAGATACCATCAGACATAGGGGGCAGAATGATCTTTTTAGCAATTATTTTATTATTGTATTGGTTCTAGATCCTTTGTGTGAGAACATTATGTGAAAACATTGCTTAACACTTAAAAGGCACTTGATAAAGTTTTGCTTTCCTTCCTTCCTCTGACAGAACATATAAAATTCAAAATTTTCCATGGAGATTTAAGTTCTTTCTAATCTTTGCACATACAGGTGTGTCTGGGTGTGGAGACCTGCCCATGAAGGTGAGGATATACATAAGGATACATGTAGGTAAACTGATATGTGAGTGAAGAAGCTGCCATTGCTGTGTGAAAATTTAGGTTCTCAAAGGAGTTTGAAGTGATACGGGCAGGAATAATCTCCCCTGAAAGCGTGAAATCAGGAGCCTCCTGGAGGAGCAATAAGTAGGACAATAGCCCCATAAACATGTAGTTCCAGTCAGCCACATCCATTGTGCAGCTAGGACAGAGTACGCCCTGTGACCTTTACAACAACCCTAATGACACTGATTTGCACATTCTTCTGTACGCTTTCCACCTCCTATCAAACCAGACCACAAAATAGACTTTAAAGGATTTCCAGCTTTTCTGCATCTTTAGACTGTTATAATATGGTTAACATGTAAAAACCATTAAAGGCATCAGAGCTAGAAGTAAAACTCCAGAGAGGCTATTAACAACTAGCATGTTCAGCTGATGAGTGTGGGCTGATTCAAAGCTAGCCTTTTCATTTAATGAGTGAGTTAATTCCACCCAAGAAGTAGAGATGGTGGTCACCTTAAGACTTTGTCACTAAGAAAACATACATATTGCATACCCATGAGTTGTGAAATGAGAAAACAACAGGACCTCTCCAAAGGCATCATTTGCATATGCATTGCCAATGCATTCAACATCGACATTCAACATCCAGCTACTGACTGAGCACTTACTATGTGCCAGATGCTGGGGATACAATGGAATGCATGAAAGGCAATGTTCCTGCCTTCGCAGAGCTTACACATCAGTGGGAAAATGGACGGTAATGAAGGAAACAAACAAGATAATTTCAGATAGTGATATGTTTTATGAGGATGGTGTAGAGAACCAAGCAGTGTGCTGCAGCAAAGGTGGTGTTACATAGTGGACATGGGGAATGCCTCTCTGAATAGGCAGTATTAGAATTCAGACCTTAAAGATGATAAAAATCAAGGCCAAAAAATCAGAGGAAAGAACACTCCAGACAGAAGAAACAGAGGAAACAATATGTTGGGAGTATTTGAAGGCTCAAATGGATGGACCAAAGAGTGTAGGCAGTTGGTGAAACCAAAGCAACAATCTAGGATAAGTGAACAGTGCATCTTTTAGCTCATGGCAATGAGTTTGGATTTTAGTCCAAGAGCAAAGGAGAGCCAGAGAAGGGTTTTAAGCAAGGCAGAACTGGATTTACAGTTTTAAAAGATCATTCAGCTATTGTGTACATGTCAGGCCTACGGAAGCCAGAGCAAAGGCAGTTAGGAGGATATCCTGACGAATGATGAATTGTCTAGTGTAGCAGTGATGGTGGCCTCACCTGAGGCTGGGGACAGCAGCACCAACAAAGAAATAGGCAAGCTGAGAATATATTTTGGAGATACCATTAGCAGGACTTTTGTGATGAAATGCATGTGGAGGTAGAAAGAAAGCAGATGAATCAAGTGTGAACCCAGTTTTGGGGCTCTAAACAAATGTAAATCCCATTATTAAAATGAGGGAGGACTGCAGTAGAAATAATTTGCGGGTGAAATTAGGAAAGAAAATCAAGAGTTCTGTTTAGACATATGTATGAAATACCTGCTACACACCCAAGCAGTTAGAAGTTCAGTCTGGACCTCATGGGAAGGTCTGAGGCTGGAAATACAAATTTGTGGAGTCATTGGCACACAATCTAAAATCAAGCATCTAGCTGAGATTAGAGAAGTATAGAAATAATTGTTTTAAGGACCCAGGACCTCACTAGCCCCACAAAGGGCACTGAGAAGTGAACAATGAAACATAAAGAAATAAGAGAAGGGTTTTGTCAACCAAGTCGAGTAAGAGCAGGCATCGACCCATGTTTAATAGCCATCCAACTGTCTGCACCATCCCTGCTGAAGATCCTGGGCCAGGCATTGGGATCACAGTGATGAACAAGTCACAGCCCTGCCCTCAAGGAGCTCACAGTCTAGTGGAATAAGAGGGGATGCCCAGAGAACAGAAAATTTGAATTTTTTTCTTGCAAGACAGCTGCTGACTCAACTCTACAACACCAGAGAAAAAAGCAGAACACAGACCAAGAGCTAAAGAAAGTTAAAGCTATAAGACAATAGTTGGAGAACTTTTGTTTTATGTGCCAATCTATAGCTCTTTAAACATAAGCTGTGGCACAACCTACCAGTTACTGAACTTGTATTCTTTCAACTTCTAACAGTCTGCGAGTCTTGTAAGTTGGGCTTGCAAGAGGGACTTATCAGCTGCCCAGTGGCCTTTAGTGTCCACAGCCAAACATTAAAATGTTCAGAGTAGACAGAGAAGGGGATCACACTTGATGTTTCCCTGTTGTCCCTCAACATAAGTGCACAAGTTTAAATCCTCTTAGAATAACAACATGAACAGCATCGAAGACAAATGGTAGTCTGTCTCAAAAAGGAGACATCCTTGAGCTTCACTGGGATTGGATTGAGGCAGTCATTACTGAACCTTCTCAAAGATGAAGGAGTGGGTGGAGTCTGCACCATGGGTCGTGGATACATTTCTGATACAGCTGAGAGGCTGCCACCCTTTACCCTGCCTCTCCTGAGCTCCTGCAGAAGCCACACCAGTCATCAAGACATGAGGAACCGTAAAGGTCTAAAGAAATGATCCAACTTTGCTTACTAACATTGCCTCTGGCCAAGCAGCTCACATGAAAAACATGTACTAAATTACATACACGTTTAGTGCTAGAGCTTCCTAGGGGTTTCAGAATCTAAAAGCAGCACCCCACCATGGTAGGGGTGAGAGAATCATTTGACCAACAGTGAGCAAGAAAGGTGGATGCTGATAGGTGGCATTTTCTCCAATGTAGCCATGCTGGAAAGACAGAGCACTTGTCAGGCAAGAGCTTGGGAGAGTAGGACTCAGGAAGCGTGTATCAGGAAACAGAAGAAAAAAAAAAGTAGGAGGACATAGGGACAAACTGTGGCATTAGAGACATACTTGTGCCAGGATCATTTTGTTAGATATCAATTTTTGGTTTCGGCTCTTTAAAATTTCTCTCTCTCTCCCTCCAATTTCAACCTGGTTACCTTAGGCTTTTAAATCTCTGCTTCAGAGACACTGTCATGTCAGAAAACTGAAGCAACCTAAAATGAACTTGGTTTTATGGGAAACCCAAATTATACAGTCCATCTCACTGGAGGCAGAGAAAAAGGGCACCTGGGAGAAGAAGCAGGAAAGAGAGGAAGAAGATTTCCCAAGTGGAGGGAGAGGGCAAAGTCTAGTCACATGTCCAAAAGCAAGTAGAGACCAGACCTTGCTCCCTAGCAAGACACTAGGACAGTGGCAAAAGCCAAGAAAGTAATAAGAGATCTCATTCCCTTTAGTTCCCAAACATGAAATAGAAGAAATACCACTGGTCCGGCCTAACCCAGACAGACTTGTGGCTGATGAGCCACATACATTGGCCCGCTAAGACCTTGGAACCGGGCAGTAATAGGGAGCTGCAAGAATGACTATGGTTGAAGTTCAAAAGTCAACTCATGAGTGTAACCAGCTTGATCTCAGCAACGAGCTAAAGGTATGATAAATAGAAAGCACTCCTGCAGGACTTTACAAATATGCCATAAACTTAACTGAAAGCCTCATGGCTTTCATATACCAAATGCCCATATAGAGCAAGCTAACAAATTGACTATGCCAGTTCCCTTTATATATTCCATCCTGGGAGACTAGGAGGAAAAGGAATGAATGATTTTTTTTAAAAGCTACCTATTGACAGCACAACTCTCTTTGATACCTTTCTGGCCAGCTTTCCCTGATCCCTGCCATAGGATCTATAAGTGATTTCTCTCTCATCAAACTCTGGTTGGCTGCCTTAGGCTGATCTTCCTTAGAAAGCCACCCTTTGCTGAAGTCAAGGCATTCACAGAATGTGTACTGCAAACTTGATTTTGTCATTTCCTTAGCTGGGCTCCAGTGAACAGATTCACACTCACCCAGTTCCTAAGAAACAGATTTTATAGAGCAACTGCTACTCTATTCCTTTGCAATAAGCAATTTGCCAGCCTAAGTTTTCTACATAGGATATGCCCTTCCTGGAAAGACAGCACAATGAAGAGACCAGAATAGACTAATGTTTGGCAAACACAGAATCAGAAAAGAAAAACCATCGTCTTGCTCAAAGGATATTGGCATCAAAAAAAAAAAAAATAGCTTGGTGTTCTCCTTCTCTGGTCAGTCAGGAAAAAACTGTCCCCTTGTAGGTTCACCAATAACCAGTCCTGCCACACTAATCAAATTGCCTATTTTGATAGATAGGGTGACTGAGATAAAGAATAGGAGGAAACGACAGACACATTGTCCACCTCGACCAGTGAAGTGTGTGACAAACTATCTCATAACATCCTCATCAACCAGGCAGAGATGTGTATACAGGACAATGGGACCACTAGACAAACCCATCACAGCATGATAAATTACAGTCATACTCTGCTTGGCTCCACCCCCTCCCATTTTTTTCTAATTATGGAAAAAAGACATACAAGTAGTGATCTCAATATATGTTAATATCACAGAATAGGGATAGAGCTAATATTGTCTGGCTGAATTAAGACTCAGTACTATCTCAACAGATAGAACATCATCCTCACAACATGAAATTTACTAAGGATACTTGGTGGATCCTGCTCATAAAAGAAATCAATTACATGAAGTGCAAAGTGGAGAACCTGGCTTAATAGCCACACAGACTTCAAGAAAAATGGAAAAAAGAACAGACATTGAGGTTTTTATTGTCTGCACCTCCTCAGTCTGCACTAACTGAACCACAATATCCAGGTAATGATGTAACTACACCCTCCCTGCCCGGCTGTGTCCCACTGCAGTACTACATTCAGGAGGGACATGAATGGCATAGAGCAAGCCCAGAGAAGGGGGAAAGGACTTAAAATAGATCTTATGAAGAATGTTTGAGGAGGTAGGGGGAGGGAAGGAGTGACTGAGAAGCCAATAAGGACTACAATAACCTGTGGGGATATTTGCTGGCTTTCTTCATATATTTATGTAGATGAGAGATTTTGAATTTTACAGGGTACTGAGGGCTGAACTAGAACCAATGGGTTCTAGTTATAAGGGAGGCAGATCTCAATTCAGTAAAAATAACTTTTTAAAGTAACTAGAACTATCTGGCAATTAGATAAACTGCACTCTGAAGGTGAGAAGTCTCCATCATAAGGCTTTTAAACCCAAGCTGAATGGCTGCCTGTCATCATGTGCTCCTTGCCAGGAAGCACACAGGTAAGGCCTCCATCTGCAACTCAGGGACCCAGGGGCCAGCTTTGTAACAAAACTGTTAAGAACCACCCAGTGGAGTTGGACCAAGTCAGATTGCTGGTGGTCTTGCTCTGGCTCAGGAACTTGGGTTCTAGCACCTGGGCCTTTGGCACTATTCCTGATGAATAGGTCATTTCTCCAAACAGGGTTTCAATAGAGGAAACCATTGTTCTGTTACTTGGTCCTTAAGAGCAAGCTGGTATCTTGCTTTTCATTCTGTCTACTATTTCTGAAACTGGAGTCTTACCTCTGAATCCCAGTTTCTATAGGTAGGTTTCCAAGACCACCCCCTAAAGGGTAAGGCTGTCAAATGCCCAAGGCATTAAAGAGCTACCAGCCTGAATCAATGCCTGTTACCCAATGCCAAGAGACCTGATGCCAGAGCAACTAACAAAACTCCCTGCCATCAGCTCCTGATGAGTTGGGCTTTGTCACCTCCCATATATTAGGCATTGAGGGTACAAAAAGCCAACAGCCCTTACCCTGCAAAGAGCCCCCAACATTAGCAGGGAAGTCATCACCTTAGCACATGGTCTATGCCACTAACAGAGCATATGAATGAAAAATTAGAACATACAATGCTACTGGAACACTGAGAAGTAATCAAAAATTCCTTCCTGATAAAGCAGTGGCAAAGGTTCTCAGGATAGACTTCAGAGGACATGGAACTACAGCTAGTCTTGAAGGGCGAGTAGGATTTTGCCACTTGGAACATGTGAAGGAGGGGAAGGCATTGCATTCCCTGCTGAAGAAAGAGCATGAACAACAATGCTGAGGCCTGAGACTCTCCTGCATACCCCAGAAATCGGGACTAACTAGTCCAATGTGATTTGAGCAATAGTGGCTGCTGCTGACATCTCGTCCAGCTGCCCAGCCTCCAGGAGTCTCTTTCGGCTTCAGGTATGAGCCATTCAGGTTAGCCCATCCTGCTGCCGAAGCAAAGGCAGAGCAGGAGAGGAGTAGATTGGATCAAGATTCCTCAGTACCAGTGCTGGCCAGTCTGCCCCCAAAAACGAGTCATAAAAACAATGTCTGCTCTGAGATGATATCCTTCCTACTTTTGTGGCATTAAATTGCCCATTCTTTGTAAAATGATAGGGATTGTGGATCATATTCAAATTTTTAATATACTGACCTTAAAAAACTCTTTGTTCCCTCAAATTTTAGAGGAGAAATTTTTCTATTGGTAAATCCAAGTCTTCAAACCACTAGGAGAAAAGATCTTCAGGGTACTTTCCAACATATACATTTCTAAGAACTGAGGAACTTCATTCTAGGCTCCTGGCCCCAGCCCTCTTCTCCAGGCACCAGATCAGGGGTCTCCTGCCCACTCCCCCTTTCCTGCCCACTCCCAATTCCCTGCAGTAATGACTGCAACTGCATCACAACAACATGCTGCATTTCCCAGATGACAAATTGCCATGGATAACATTGGGACTGTTGGATTCCTGATTAACTTGAGAGGCCTGTTAATGACATTTACAACACACAACAAATCAGCGCTAAGCCAGGAGGTCAATCTGAAGAGATTTTACAGATGGCAATCTTATCTGTTGCCTGTACTAGCTATCTTTCATTTAGGTAGTGACTTCCCTCTGCTACATCCGTATTTTAAGGTCCACCATTACACACTCCACCACCCAAAAGTCTTTAGAACTTTGATTCCTAACTCTCACCTGGGAATCATCTTTTCATTCTGCCTCTTGAGTCCTAAGGAATAATAGTCTCTTATGATGCTGTGTTCTTTAGTGAGAGCTCGGGGCTCTCACTTGCCAGAACTGCAATCTAAAGGAAACTCTCAAGACTTAAGGACTTTCTGAAGAAGAAGTATGCACAGGTTCAAAGGGGAAAGTTGTGCATAAATTACCTCATCTCTACATCTTTATGTTTCTTCTCTCTTCCACCTCCTTTGGTCCTCTGCCTTTACCATATCCAATCTGTCCCCAGCTCCTAAGAGTGTTTTGGGGGGATATAGTCTGCTTCTCTCCTGTGTATTTCCAACTTCAGACCATCTCATGCTCTACCCTCTACCTTTATGGTCCCTTGGTTCCACTCCAGGAGCTAATTTTGTGTATTTACCCACATGGAAATTCAACAAATTTAGTTCAATAAACACCTACTTACTGAATTCTTACAATATGCTAGACATCCAGGATACAGAGATAAAGAAAGCCTGCTTTTTGCCCTCAGGGGGGTCGAGGAAACAGGAACGAAGTTCCGCTCTGTCAGTCCATGACTCTAAAAATCTCTCCATTTTCTATCCCTCTTCTCACACACAAACCCAAGCCCCACAGGCAAGTAACAAGATGAGTAGTAGATTTTAACCAAGATGGTGCCTCTTGTAAGCTTGAAAAAAGTAACAGAAATGGCTCTGTATATAGTTCTGGTTGGTTTTCCCCCTTTTACACTTTTAAAAGGCTCTGAATGCTGGTAAGTGTAACTTTGAATCAGTAGAAGCTTCTTGAGGGGCAGCTGGTCTAGGAAGGAGAGGTGACTTGAAGGGCTTTACAAGTATGTGAGTGTAGTCTTCCTGGGTTTCTGCCTTTCCGTCACTATCTTCTTTTCTCTCTCTTTCTGTGTCTTTCCTTCAGCTCACCTGATTCTTTTTTCCAATCTTGGGAAGCTGGGAAAGGCATGAGCGAGGGGAAAGGGGACACCTGCCACCAGCCAGCCACAGAAGCAGATTGACGCAGCAAGAGGAGCCAGCTTGACCGTGTGCTCGGTTTCATCTGAACACCCCAGCTTCTGAATCTACACCTCTCAGAAGAAGCTTTTCCCATTCCTCAGAAACTCTCCACAGACCACCTGTGGAGGAATGACCAAGGCCCATCCATGTCACCCAATCTGCCATAATGTCCTCAACAAATGGCCTCACCTAACCAGGCCTCCCATGTCCCAGTTGGCTCACTTTAGGTTCTGGCCTGCCAAAGGAAAGCATTCTTGCTATTCGCCCTCCTATCCACCCTATGGCATATTTATTGTTATTCACCTATAGAGTTATTGAATATAAACTCAAGTGAAATTGGAAGAATCACACCCCAAAGCTCTTCTGTCCCGACAAAAAGCCACCTCGGCCTTTTGCTACCATCGGTATTTGTTTCGCTCAACTCCACAATTCTTCTAAAGCCACTAACCTGAAGAGAGAGATAAAGAGAGGAAAGCCAAGCTGGGATGCCAGAGAGGTCAGGAAGGAGCTTCACAAGGAGGGTGGGTGCTGCCGACCTTCTCTCAAAACTGACGAGGAAACACACTGTCCCTGGGCATTGCTCAGGGGCAACTCCCCTGGAATTGCGTCAGCCGTTTCCCCAGACATTGCATCTGGGCATGTCCATCAGGATCAAGGTACAGTAGAGAAACCTCATATAAAGAAAGCGTTTTGAGTGGAGCGAGAGTAACCTCTCTCCTTCCTCTCCTCACCTCCCGTTCCTTCTCTTCCCCTCTCCAGTCCCAGACCTCTCCCCTACGCTGCTGAAGTCTGATTAGCGCTGCCTGGAGGGGTCTAATTGTTTCCTTTCTTCCTTCTGTTCCTTGACTGCAGCCCCTCCCACACTCAAGCCCTTTGTCTTTCACACCTCTTTTCTGGGGGGACCACAAAAAGTGCAGGCATTCTCTTTGTTATGTTAGACCCCAAGAACAAAAAAAAGAAGGCAGCTGGCAGGGAGGGGGTTGTACCTCCACAGCTCCACTGACCCCACCACATCCCTGGGTGGACTAGAAAAACAGAGGCAATGAATCCTGCCCGAGTTCAGGCCTCCCTCTGTGAAAGCAAACACCTCCTTCAAGCTCAGAGGATTTATCTGAATTGCACAGTGGAAATAAATTTTTCCTGAGGCTTGCAGCGCTTTAAAAACACCATGACGGTGCTCTGTGAATTAGCTGAACTATTTTTGATGGAACACAAGAGCTTGGTTGTCATCTTTTTTCTCAACTGTCTATCGCTCTTTATCTACTTTAACTTCTTCCCATGGTGCTCGCGCTCTCTCTCTCTCTCTCTTCAACTGTCCCGTAATTCCCCTCAGGACTGCTGGGAGAGCCTAGGAAGTAGAGATTGGCCCAGGAAGTAGATTCAGAAGAAGATTTGCTATCACTTGGCCTCAGGTGCCCACCCACAGCATAGCCCCACAGAAGGGGCAGCAAAGAGATGATCCCTAGTACTTCCTACCATTGCATTGTTCTACCTCACTGAATGCTTCTTTGCTTATCCACAGGAAGACCCATCACGGCATTCAGAGCCCCCCACCAGAAGGCCTCCACTGGTGGGCCCCTTCCCATACTTTCCTAACTCTAGAGATCACCAAGTCCCTCACAGCAGCCAAACATAGGCACCTTAGACTCCAGCCTGCTGAGGGCCGCTATGACTCCACCCTCCCCGCTGCTTTGCCTAAGTGTCATCTCCTCTGTCCAGTTCTCAGGGGTTCCATTTGCAATTCTGGACTTGCAGCTTTCTTCCATCACCCTCCAGGAAGCCGGTCCTCACTATCTCCCCTGCCTGGCCACTCGGCCTCATCTCACCCAATAATCAGGGCAAACTAGGGGGTGGGAGGGAAGAGTGGGAAGCTCTGGAGGACTAGAGAAAGCGAGGGGATGAGAAGCCGGAAGTGTCTGCTTCCTGGAGCATTCCAGGAGAACAGTTACAGACGAAGGCCCTCTTGCTTGCTCATCCTCCCTAAGAAGATACCTTGTATCTAGGAACATGATGTGTTTCTTCAGGAAATGACCCCACATCACCATCACGACTCTCATTCCTCCGAGATTCAGTGACACAACAAGAAACTGTTTTGGCCTAGAAGTTTCTGCCCCCCCTCCCCAGTTATGCTATAACAGTGGAAACCTCGGCCTTCTGGCAGGGCCCAGGATACTCTCCAGGCCTCCTGCCATAGGTCAAGACATGCTCGGGCTACTTTAAGAGCTTTGCCACTTTCCCACTTTCTCCTCTCCGCTCCCAGGAAGTCTCCTTTGAAGTAAAATTGCTCACAGCAACTGAGGCCCCATCCTCAGCCTTTCACTGAGGCCTCCTTCGGTTAGCTCCGTCACAGAGTGCCTTGGCTCCCCAAAGTCACTCAGAACTTGGGCTCTGCTACCCACATCCCTCACCTATTGCTCTGGAAGGACACCTTGCACCCCAGGCCACATACCCATTAGCCTGCCAATGTCCAAGAGGAGTCCACAACACACCACCGGACTCCAGAGCTTACTGAAGGCAGCTCCCTCCCGCTCCTCCACACCCTTCTCTTCCCACCTGCCAGCCCACCATTTTAGCAGTTGTACAAATTCATTCTTTTATTTGTATATATTTACACAGATAATGTATACCTTTAAATATAGAGTATGTTCATATTTTCTTTGAGGTTTAGCATGCATTATTGCAGGCTCCAAACCCATCTTCTCTGTAAAGAAATTACCCTTGTCCTCTGAGAATTCCTTTCACAGCCCTTGTACTTTAGTATTAATTTCATAAAACTGTGAAGACTGGATTCTGTAACCATTGGGAGGATGAGACTGTGTGGGTGTGGGGGATCAGGGGACTTGGGAGTCTTCAAAAGGGGAACAAAGATGGCAACGTGAGCTTTGGACGCATTTTATTCCTTTGTAGTGACCTGACAATGCTGCTCTGCCAGGCACAGTCAAACTCAACACCTGCCCCACTCTGGGAACAGCCCCTGCACAGGTTAGAACTAGGGGCGGCAGGGCTTTGGGCCCTCGCCAGTCGACAAAGGGAAGTCTAGGCTAGAGCCCAGCACCCTCAAACAGCGGGGCCACTCAGGGGATGAAGGAGGCAGAAGTAAAATCTGCAACGAAGAGCTTCACGGGAAGACAGGGAAAGGCCGGCCCCGCCCAAAGGAGGCACAGGAGGAGGCACTGCCGTGGAGGAGACAGCCCCCGAGCTGTCCGTTTTCCACGAGACCAAGCTGAGAGCAGGTTTGGGGCCCAACAGAGCCGAACAGCTAATAACAGAGCTTAGGATCACGGCAGGTTACAAGCCAGCAAAAACAGTCTCTGAATTCCTGTCTTTCACATGTTCTTCCTTGGGTGGTTTTCTTGTTTGTTTAGTTTTTTGGGTTTTTTTTTTTTTAATTTTGTATTTTCCTCTCAAAGCTCCTCTTGAAGGCTTTCAGGCTTGCCAGGGGCTGCCGTGGTGCCAGGGCTGGGCTGCAAGTCCCGCGGGGGGAGCAGGGATGCACCGCCTGGGTGGGAAGGCTCCTGCCTGTTGGCGTTTCTCATAAGAGGGGTTTTGGAGAAGGGGAACTACTACTGTCAGAAAAAGACAATAGTGCACAAATTCCTTCCAAGGACTGGGAGTGTTTACCTCCTGTGAATCTTACAACACATTTGATGGGATTCCTCCCACCCTCAAATTAGGATGTTCGGGGTGAATTAGGAGAACAATTCACCCAAAAATCAAATTATTCACCCAAACACATTAGCTCTGAATGTGAAAAGCATCAAGTTCCAATTCTGCCACAAGAATGGAAGGACACCCATCCTCTATGTCTTGCGACCTGAGCACGGACCGGACACGAATACCCAAAGAGCCGGTAACACTGAACAGCTCTTTGCCTTTCCCCACACGCATTCCCACTGGATTTTTCATCACCTTCTGCCCAATTCTGCCCACCTCCCTCAGCACTCCTTCCCTCTCCCAGCCAGACCATTTCAGTGATTTAGGGGACAAAGACTCACACCTCCCTTTTGCCTCCCATTCCACATTTTATCCCCCCATCCTATTTTTCCCCATAACTGCCAATGTAGAAGGGAAAGGGGGCAGCTGGCATGGTTTGTCTCCCAGAAACTCTCTTTGTTGTTTGGAAACTAGTACAAACCAGTGTCTCTGACTCACTGAGACTCCCTATAATCCAAAGAACCATTATTTAGCAAGCAGGGGCACCCCAAGCAAACTCAGCTCAGGAAGCATTGTGGTCGGAGCAGAGGGCTCTAAACTCTTGACTGAGGAGGTAAATTCCCCTTAAGAATGAGCATAATCACTGTCATGAAAAGCAGGAGAGGCACAGAGGAACTGTTACTGTTTCAGTGCATCTGGCTATCTGTGCACGATACCAACTTGACTCAGTCTCTCCCCGTCCCTGTCTCTCCAGTCCTTTCCTCCCTTCCCTCACTCCCTCCTCTTCATTTTACTGTAAGACACATGACCAATGACAGGCTTAGGAGGCTGAGAAGGGTGGCATGTCCAGTCTCACAGACAGGCCAGCTGCAGGACATGGCCTAGGAAGGACGAAGAAAAGTAGGCAATTCGAGTGCCTACTGACCTTCCTCCCATGGGCTGTTTCTCCCTTCAGAGAAAACCCTCTCGGCCTCCCTGACTTCCCATCAGCTCCTCAAAAGCTTCTCATGACCACCAGACCTCTTCACCACTTCCCACTGGTGTGAGGGCTCACCCTGGGTAAGGTAGAGGTGGTCAGGGGTAATTAGCCACTGGCCAGCCAAACCATCCCCCTTCCTCCTGGGTATTTCCTACATCTGGAGTCACCAAGATGAGGCCAGCGTGCAGGGAAGGCACTTGCCCTCCCACGCTGAATATCCAGTTTCCACCCTGGGCATCCTCCCCACACATTGAGAAATTACTAGCTGACATGAGTGGTGTGCAGGCCATTTTCTGAAGCCCCAGAAAACCTTGGGCCCATTCTAAATGCCCTTGGTGTTGTACTAGGACCATCTCAGTTGGAGGAATAGAAAGAAACCTTAGATGAACTGGAAGAAGAATCAGCTCCAGGGGATCCCCTCTCTTGGTATTCTCTAGCACAATCATTTGTTTCTCTCTCTCTGTTTACTTCTTCTTCCTCTATTAGACTCTGACTCCACCAGGAATCTCTCTAGCCTGCTTGATTCCCCTCTGAGCAGAGGGTTAGAGTACCTTCCTATCCTAGCAATAGTTGGCTTCAGGGCCCTATTTAGTAGCCGTGTCCATCTTGCCCAGGCCACACTTCCCTCCCAGCTTCTTGCCTGGGTTTCTTACTCGGTTTATCAGAAAAGCATTTCTAGTCACTGACCGTGTGTGCAAAAACATCCAGGATCATCAGAAACTAGCCTTTACCAAGAGCCAGCCTAGTGCTTGTGCACCACCGCAGTGCTTCATCAGACACTCACTCCCCCTTCCTGGCCAGCAGCCCCCCACGAGCCATTATATCATCGCTGCCTTTGTGTCCCAACTGCAACGCCACTATCCTTCCACATCCCAGTAGGATAAACACAGCTGCTCCAAAGCAGCTCATTCCACTCCTATCCAACTGCTTGTTTAGCCCTTGATCCATGGAGGTAAAAAATGAGAGCAGCTTCCAGACACTGCCTGTCTAGATTTGGCTCTCACAAGTAGCTCGTGCCCGTGGTATCTGTTTCACCCAGATCTGAATCCCATGATATGACCATCAGGAGTTGCCTGAGAGGTTTGTGCAAAATGGATGTAAGTTAGTAAATGCAATGCTTTCTGAAATCTTGGAAGGTTCTTGAGAACTCTATACATTTTCTTTTTAAATAGAACCATATTCAGTGGAAATAGAGATAGGAAAGACTTTGAAGATGTGGCAACTAAGTTAACTAGCTCATTGTGTCTCTTAGCTCTCTCAGTCTGGTCTCAGCACCTCTCAACTCTAGTCTCCATCTTGCCTCAGTCCTTCTCATCCTTGTCTTCTCTGAATCGCCTCTGTTTCTCTCTGACCTACCTTATCTCCTTTCTATCCTCCCCCCACCCCAGGCAGTGTGGACCAGGTCGCTTAAGCTTGGGTAGGCTAGTCCAAATAGTTTTACACTTCAACTGTGGGCCTATCAGTTCCCCACTCCTCAACAGATCCATAGTGAGTAAGCCGGGGACTCGGATATTCCCCACTCCTCCTTCAACATCGCCTCCTCTTAGCTGTCTCAGCACTACCCTCTCTAAACTGTCCAGAAAATGCTTTCGATCAATGGTTTGATAAAGGGAAAACACAGAAATTAGTCAGGATAGGAAAGGCCAAGGGAAATGGACTAGGACAGTTTCCTTTTCTCTGTTCAGAAACTTCATGAACTGCACTATGTACTCTCATTCAGGAGCCTCCATTGATATGCATTCCCCTTGTCAAATACAAAATCCTTCCCTTGTCTCAGGGTCTCTTGGGGGCGGGGGGGGGGCGATCTTTCCCTCTTAATCCTCAAATACCAATGGTCCCTGAGTAAGTTGACACTTGTGACAATGACTGATGGGGATTTCCAAGGGGGTCTTAAGTCCTTCTCCCAGAAGGGACACTAGATGGCCTCCCCCCTGCAGCCCCACCCCAGCAACCACACGGGTGCTGATGCCTAACCTGACATCGCGCCCAGGGCCTGCCCACACCAAATGTCATTCTCGTTCTCACCCATGCCTCTGTCACCTCCCGTCTACCAGGACTCATTTCAGATAGATTTGGGAAGGACAGGCTCTCCTCATTCCTACTTGCCATCCTTTGGGATCGCAGTTCCGGCGTATACCAAAACCCTTCCTATTTGGTTCAATTCTCCCTTCTCAGTGGAGGGGTGGCTTCTGCAACTCTCATCACAGGGGAGTCGGGGAGGCAGCTGGAATGGCCTGTTTTCCTACCTCTCCCTTTTTCTTCGCTCAGTTCCTATCTCACTTTAACCACTGGACTCCAGCTGCCCCATCCCGACCCTCCCAAGAGGAGCAGTAATAATGACAGCCAGCACACAGAGGAACAACCATGTGCCAAGCACCTGTTTGCTTAGCTCTTCTGGGACTCTAGCTCAAGTCCCCACAACAGCCTTTCTTTTGTGGTATGTTTTATTTCTTAACTCCCTATCTCATCTTTCTTCATATCTGACTTCTAAAAAAGTTATGTGGTGAGCCCACTGCCACGCTTCCAGAGGCCCCGTCTTCGGTGGCTGCACCCTTCAAAGTCGAGCCGCTCCGTCTCTGGGCTTCGGCCAGCCCCACATATCCTAGAGTCATCTCGTAGTCCAGGTGGCCCCTTTCACCATCCCAGCCAGCGCTTACTCAGCGGCCTTTGCAGAGAGTCCACGGACAAAAACACCGCAACTGCTGCCTCACCTCCCTGCCAGCTTGGCCCCACCGTCTGGGCCTTCAGGGTTCCCTAGGATCACCCCTTCATACCACCTCACTTTACACACTCTACGAAAGCTATAATAAGCACCTATACCCTGGCCTTCTGAGGGCCGCCTCAGTCCTCTGTCCCCATGCCTCGTCACCTTTCCTCCCTCCAGCCCACTTGTTTTCCCACCAACTTCTTAACAAATCAAGCCCCCCTGTTTCATTGAGTCATTCATTCTGTATAATAGTCCCGCAGACTTTTGGAGGATTAATTTTGTGCTTTTAGACCCCCCACCGAATGTCTTCCTTCTGCGAGAGAGAGAATTGGCTTCCACCCTCTCCTAAGATGACCTGGGATTTGACTGAAATTGCTGAACTGACGTTGCCCAAACCGTTACTCCAGAGTCTCGCGATGAGACAATAGGTTGGTAACCGCTAGTTGGTTTCTAAGGCTTGTCATTCATTGGGCTACTGGCCTGTCAATCACCTCTGCGGGGCCAATGAGCAGCACCACCTCCAAGAAGTTCGAGGTCAGGCCAACGTTTTCCTGTCTATTTGAGCCTGCTGCGGAGATGGCTCTGCTCCCCTTACCTACTTCTCTCATCTCTGGATCCTATACATCCTGGGCAGGTGGGCATGGGGAGGGGATGGTCGAGTCAGCCTAGACCCACCTGCACACTGCTAAGGGCCTTTGAAGGAGGAAAGGAGGAAGGGTTAGCATCACCTAAATGTTAGGGGTTCGTAACAACGGCAGTATTAGGAAGACTACTGGCTGGATTCTGCCCCACCCTGGCAGTTCCCTTGTGAGCTCCGGTCAGCCTCCCCCTTGTCTTGGGCTTCAGTTGCTTTTTCAAAAGGAGGAGGTTGGTTCCCCATAACCTCTCAACCTCCTTTTCTTTATGTTATTTTGGAAGACATCGTGTCTCAAGAAAGGGAGAGCCCAGCCAGTTCAGGGGAACGCGAAGAAGCACTTCCACCATCCAGAGCTGAGGGGGTGCTCAGAAAGAATAAAGGAGGGATGCCCTGCACCCTGGCAAGAACTTTAGGACCAAAATGGGGAGGGGGCGTGGGACACAGCTGCTTCCCAGAGAAGCCTCTGAGTGTGGACTCAAAAGAAATGAAGCCTGTAGAGATTAGAATGAAGAGTCTCCTCTAACCCCATTTATAGGTTGTTCCTTTCCTGTAGTTTCCTATAAAGGGTTCTTTTGAAAAGCTCTGTCTCACCAAGTTGAACAAGAATCTGTTCCCACAGTATTGAATGAGCCTTTAATTTGCTGGTTTCTCCATTTTCTTAACCAACACCACCTGCAGAAGCTGACAATGACCGATAGGTTTTTTCAGTGGATACCAGAAAGTCCTTTCCCGCAGCCCGGAGGGAAGGCAGAATAACTGCTTGGCAACAAAAGGTGAGTGTGGGTAAGGAGGGGGCAACTCTCTCTCCTCTTCCCTGCCTCCTCCTCCCTCCTTTTCTTTTCCCCAAATCCTTCTCTCCAGCCCTTCCCTCTTCCCACCTGCTGGCTCTAGCTCAGGCCACTCCAATTCCCACTTTTCGCCCCCTCCCCTAGAAATTTCAGGGGCCCTATGGCATGCTCAGGAAGGGCTGGCTGTTCCCTGGCCCAAGCTCTTCATTGTCTGCTCCACTAGGAAGTAATCAGCTTCCAGAAACTTTGAGAAATTGCTTTTCTGCAAGAGGGCACCAAACTGCTTTAGAGGGATGATCTATAGTGAGTAGAGTTGGCAACGCCATTTCTCGGGCCTGTGGGGTATCTGAGTACTTGACATCTGCCCCTATGAGTTAGAGGTTGTCAGCTATAGAGGTGTAATAAGTTTGTCCAGACCCAACATGTCCGCTGCTGCTTACGCTTCTTCCAAAAAGATTCCAACAGAGTCTGCTTCTCAAACCCCATCAGCCTCCCCTACAGCTGTTTTTTTTTCTTCCTTTGTTTTGTTTTTCTCACTTTCACCTTTATTCACCTTATTGTATTTTTTTCCTGTGTCTTTCTCCCTGGTTTGATTTTTTTTTCCTTTTGTTTTCTGAGACCAAACAGAAACCTGGAGAAGACATGAAGATGGCAGTAGTCAGGAGGAGGAGCATTGACCTGAGAACTCAACATAGGAGGCAGACCCCCACTTCCTGTTCTAGCAGGAGGGAACCTTCCCCCACCATCCTCAGACATCCCCTTGGTACTGGGTTTGTTCTTCAGGCCTACTATAGAGGGACACCCCCCACTCTAACCCAGCATCCCCAATGATCAGAACCACTCACTCCTGCCTCCCATGTCCCACCCCGCACCACCCCACCATGGGAGGCCCCTACAGAAGCAAAACATAGTCACCTTAGACTCTGGCATACTGAGCCAGGCCCTGATCCTATCTCACCTGGCTGCCAATTTATTATTTAATAAAAAAATTGTTAAATAATACTCCTGTGTCAAAAGTGTTTAAGTATTTGTTTCAAATGTAATGTTACATTTCATTCCCTCTTCTTCCTCCTCATTTTCCCCGTTGCATCCTTCCTAGGAACAAAATAATGGGAAGAGGCTGAGAATGAGGGTAAAGTGCACCAGTGTCCATGTCTCAGAAGAGAGCAATCCTGAACCACACAGGCTACACACTCACAGGCGGGGAGTTTGGGAGTGCAAGTGCCCCCTTCCCTGTAACTGAGAAAATGGTTTCCCTGACCACAGGACACAGCACTCGGGTGGATGGCATTTCCCCTACTCTCCTGGCACAACACGTAACAGACTTACAGGTAAAAAGAATGTCTGCATTATAATAAAAGCCCTAAAATATTCCATTTGTGTTAGTGTGTAGTGATTATGCAGCTGTTAAAGAACTTATATGCATGACACATGGACATGAACTAAGAGGGTGATTGCTGGTGGGAAGGGGGATACCCAGTGGAGGGGGCAAAGAGAAAAACTGGGACAATTGTAATAGCATAATCAATAAAATATACTTAAAATAAAAATATTGAGCTGGCCCAAAACTTCGTTTGGTGTTTTCTGTACGATGGCTCTAGTAGCTCTTTGCTGCCTTTAACTTCATTTGAAACAATTATGTTAGATCATATTATGACAGCGGTCACATCAGTGTACATTTTAAAAAACTCACCAAATTTGGTGAATTTTTGTGTAACCATTTTAATATTGAAGATGGAAGAAAATATGCAACATTTTCAGCATATTATGCTTTATTATTCCAAGAAAGGTAAAAACACAACTGAAACGCAAAAACGCGTTACTGTGCAGTGCATGGAGAAGGCTCTGTGACTGATCGAATGTGCCAAATGTGGTTTGCAAAGTTTTATGCTGGAAATTTCTCACTTGATGATGCTCCACAGTCAGATAGACCAGCTGAAGATAGTGATCAAATCGTGACATTGAGAACAATCAACCTTATACCATGTGGGAAATAGCAGACATTCTCAAAATATCCAAATCAATGCAGTTATTGGTAAAAATGGAAAAATGTGTCTTTTATTTTATGGAAAAAAAACTAAACGGACTTTTTGGCCAGCCCAATACATTGGAAGACGTATTTTTTTTCCTGACACAAGTACAACAGCATGTTCCAAAGCTGCACGTGCTGGGTGTCCCTAACCATGGAAGGTATCTGTGTACACAGGGCCTTGCCAGAAAGATAAACTCCAAAAAATCCAGAAAACTTGGAAATTATGGCTTATTTTATTTTGTTATACATTGTTTATTTTTTACCACACACATGTATTATAATCAGAAGAAAAAAGTCCAAATTGTAAAAGTGGTTGGTTCTTCCCTGTTATAAATGAAGAAGGAACTAGAGTGGGCTCATTGAGGGAGTTTTAGGGCTCATGGTCCCCAACATGACAACTTGGGCTGGTGGTATTGGAAGGCCCTCATGGGAGCCAGGATCCCACAATCCTGCAAATGATTTAAATCATCAGGAAGACACAGCTCTGGTAGGGGCAGGACAGCGTGCTCTGCCCTCACCTACGCATCCACTTTTCCTTTCTCTAACACCTCTGTGCCATAGTGCCAAGCACTCCACACTTACAGGCGAAAGACCTGGGTTCAGATCCTGAGCCTGGCACATCCCAGCTGGGTAACTGGGCGAATTCCTCCATACTACAGAGTGCAGCCCATGGATCGCTCACACCTCAGGGACTTTTCAATCGCTGTCCTCCTTCCTGGGATGCCACGCCCCCACATTTGCATACGGTCTGCTCCTGTCACTTGGGCCTCAAAACAAATGGCATCTCCTCCAAGAGTCCCTCTCCCCGGTCATTTTTTCTATTTTCTCTGAGCACTGATCCATATTATATTTTTATAATGTATAAAAAATTATATATTTGCTTTTTTCTTATTGTCTCCTAGAAATTATATTTCTTGGGAGCTGGAATCTTGTCTTGAACATCACTGTATCCCATTGTCTAGAACACTGCCTGTTACTAATTAAATTAGGCAGACACCATGAGATATATTTTCTCCATGTTTTCTTATTTAATCTTTCCAAAGAACCTCGTGTGGTTTACGTGCAATGAAAAGGTTAAGAACAGAGAGGTGAAGTACAATGAGTAAGTGGCAGAGCCAGAATTAGAACTAATTCCAGAATGCTTTCCACTTCGCTACCCTCCCTCCCATGCAGCCAGCATGGGGCCCATTCTGGAGAGAGAGGACTGGGACAATTCAAGGGCAGGGAACAACAAGAGGCAAGTCTCTTGAGTCCAGAAAGTTTAAAACAGTGTAAGACTGAACCGGGTATGGTCATGGGAAGTAGAGGGAGTAAAGGGTGGAAGAAGCCAGAGGGGCTTGGTTACAGTTCAGCAGCTTGAGACCATTTTACATAAGTATCTGAGCCACACACAGTATCTTTTATTCATTTTGTAAACAAAAACTAAACATTTCCTGTGGGTTTTAAGTGACTCAGAACATCCCCAGAATGGGTAGCCCCTGTCCTTAATTGAACACCTACTGTGTGTTCCACATGGCTCAGGACCCATCTAGGCTGGGAGGTTTTGTCCTTGTCCTCTCGGTGTCTGGGGTGCTGCATCAAACCCACTGGGTGTCTGGTTAGCAGGGGTTACTTGCCCTGAGCAGAGACAGATGGGAGATTTCAGTCATCATTAAGGTTTATTGACCAGCACGGCTGGAATTTCCCAGAGAGAGGAATTAATCTTGCTACCGACTGAGAGCAGACATCCTGCTGGGAGTAGTTACATAAATTCTGTTGCTCAAATTAATTAGGATTGTGATTCATTTGTTTAATGAGGAAGAATCTGGTGGTGGTAAAAAGCTGGCTGGCTGGACCTCTCAGAACCCAGCCAATCCCAGGTGTCACCTCGGCTGATGGGGGGACTGGACCGGTCACATAGGACATGGATCTGACTGGGGTGGATGAGCGTGGTCAGTCAGTAAGAGGAGCAAACTGAGGCAGTCAGAGAAAGCCCATCAGAACACAGTGCCAGTTTAGAAGTGAGTCCAAGGCTCTGCGGACTCCCAAAGCTCATGCCTGTCCAGCTCCCGAGCGTGGAAGGATGTCTCAGCTTCGTCCACCATCTTCCACCCTCCTCTCCTAGTTGTGGAGAAAAATGCTGAAATCACCCAGTAGCACTCCGGGGACTCATCCAGCCATTTTTCCTCCCACCCCACCCCCCAAATGCCAGGCTCTATTATCCACAGAAAGAAGAATTTTTTTCAATAAAGCACAGACGTATTTCCTGAAGCACATAGAAATATTGTTTTCTTACTCCCACCTCTACTGAAAAACAGAACCCTCCCTTCTACCCAAAATGCCCCTTCTGCCTGTTGACAGTAACTCCCAAGCTCCGCAGTACCCTTCGCCCTAGTTGTGAAGTCCCTCCTGGCCAGGGTCTGCCCTTGCATGAGATCAAGGTCTCAGCGCCAATACATCAGGTGAGAGGCAGGATGGTGGCTGGAGTTCGGCGACCGCAGTGGAGATGGAGAGAAGCAGAACTTCTGCACAATTACAGGGGGCATCATTCACATTATAGTTGGTGTGGGAGGTACCCTTTGGGGTAAAATAGAAATGGTGCTTCCTGGTGGCCCTAGAGAAAAGTGGTCAGAGCAGGAAATGGTTTGAGGGAGAGTCTAGCAGGGGTGTCCAACCCGTGGCCTGAGGGCCACATGTGGCCTGGAATGGCTGTGAATGCAGCTCAACACAAGATTATAAATTTACTTAAAACCGCTTTTTTTTTTTTGCTCATCAGTTCTCATTAGTGTTTGTGTTTAATGTGTGGCCCAAGACAACCCTTCTTCCAGTGTGGCCCAGAGATACCAAAAGCCCTGGAAAGGGTTTGCTGATGGACTGAAAGAGGAAAAGAGAGTGTGAAACTTTAGGACCGCCTTTCATGTCAACATCTAAAGAAATCCCCCCAGAGCCTTGTCTTTCTTTTCTAGTCACCACCACTCCCCACGGTCCCCACCTCTTCTTATGACTGACCAGGATGGCACGACCCGAATAAACGAGAAGCTGGGCACCACCAGACATTTCGTGAAGCAGGAGCATTTGTCAAGGGCTCGTGCTTGGCTGCCCAAGGAGGTTCCTCCTCCCTCCTCGACTAGGCCGAGAAGCTTTGCCTGGGGCGCAGTCAGGTATGCCTCACTTGGAGGCTGGGCAGTGATGAAGGAGCGCTGACCTGGGGACCTGAAGCCCAAAACCAGGTGACCCAGGACAAGTCTGGCAAGCTCTCTCAGGCTCAGCTTCCTCGTTCTTGAAAGATGCCTACCTGCTGCTCTGGGGAGAACCGTACTTCTGCTCTTGCGTACTACAGGTTGTCCGCTCCTCAGCAGCCAGAGAGATCTTTCTAAACTGTAAGTCAGATTTTGTCACTTCCAAAGGCATTCCAACGCATTCAGAATTAAATGACGCCCAGGGGAGTCCAACATTTTGGTGTCTCTGGGCCACACTGGAAGAATTGTCTTGAGCCACACATTAAATACACTGTGACATGTCATCACAAAAAAAATCTCATAATGTTTTAAGTAAATTCACAATTTTGTGTTGGGCTGCATTCACAGTCATCCTGGCCTGGATGTGTCCCAGGGGCCACAGGTTGGACACCCCTGGATGGCTAAGGAGGCCCCGACAGTTGAGCCTCACCCTGCCTTGTCCAAACTCATCCTCTGCAGCACGCTCCCCGTTCCACCCCCCATTCCTTCTGACCATTGAATTCAACAAGCCAACTCCCTCCATAGGCCTTTGCACTGGCTGGCCCCTTTCTCTGGAATATTTTTCCCAACTCTTTACATGGACGAACTTACCATTTCTTTCCCTGCCAAAATACCACCTTCCTAGAAATACCTGCCCTGACTACGCAGTCTAACGCAGCCCAGGCCCTACCCATTACCCTGCCTTATTTTCCATCGGAGCACTTTTTATCACCAGGCTCTCTGTTGGTTTGTTGCCTATCTTCCCCAACTTGAACTTGAGGTCCACAAGACCAGGGACCTTCCCCAGTACATCAGTCAGGGCCCCATCAGTAAAACAAGAATTGCACTGGTATTTCCACAGTGATAATTTAATAAAAGAAGTTCATTTAAAACATACTAGAAGGAGATAGACATTTTAGGGAGCACCGAAGTAAGACAGAGGTAAGAACCATAGCACATGGCAGGGCTGTGAGAATCTAGGAACTAGAGGAGGAGCTCATGGAGCTAAGACATGGCCCCCGACAGGGTACCATCCAGTGGCTGCTCCCTTCAGAGGAGGCCCAGGAGGCAGTTCCAGGAGTAGTGATGTTACAGAGCAACAGAAAAATTCTCGAGACTGGGAAAAAACTTCCAAAGTCTCACTTTCTCGCCCCTGAGGAGGTCAGTCTGCCACAGGCAATTCAGATCCCGGACGAGCCCCCAAAAACTGTTACAGAGCAACAGAAAGGTCTGTTATTGTCCGCCGCCTTATGGAAAGATGTCTCTCAAAGCCAGAGATTTGTGTAAAGGAAAGGAAATGTTTATTTAATGCTATACAGAGTTAAAGTAGCGACCTAACGTCTCCATTCAAAAATATCAAAGTCCTTTAGGATACCCACAGACACCCACAGTGCTTCCTCTCTCCCTCTGCCCTAAGTCAGGGTACCGTAATCCAGGAAGAAAAGCACACGTCCGGTATCCAGGCTCTTGACACCATTCACCTGTGTCGTCATCCAGGCAGGATCTCTGGTTAATCTGAAGCCATGTGGTACCTTCTCATGGCCTACTGGCAAGAGTCCTTTCACCCTTCTTCCAGGCAAAATCTCTCTTGCTCTCAGACCACGCAGCACCCTAAAGCCACGTGGTCCTTCTTCTACCAAAGCTGTGGGGAAGGGGTCCCCACTCTGGCAAAACCTCGTGGCTCTCCCTCTTCACCAAAGCTGCAGGGGTCTGCACTCTGGTGAAACCACGTGAATCTCTCCCTCTGGCAAAGCTGCGAGAGGGTCTCCACTCGGGCAAAGCCGAGTGGCAATTCTCTGCTAAAGCCACATGGTGATTTTCCCTCATAGAGCTGTGGGTCCTGCACTCTGGTGAAACTGCATGGATCTCTCAATGGCTGCCGTGTCTCCGTTTAAATCCCGGGGCCAAACCTCCTCTGCAGCCCCATTTCCGACTCCTCCTACAATCAGTTACACCTGCCAGCATTCCCCTATATTTCCAAGGTTATTGGGATGCCATCATGAGTCTGGGCAAGCATGTCCTCATTTTCTGGAGCCAATCTTCTCCAAGCTCCCACGCAGGCGCTTTAACTTGGGGTTCCTCCCCCAGTCACATCCTGGGGGAAGTCCTTTCCATCCCCCTGGCTCAGAGCATGACCACAGCTGTTTAACATATCTATGAAACCAGTTAAAGGTTATAGATATGTTAAATGACCGTTCTGGAGGTTATCTGCAAAACCGTTGCTATGCAAAACAACTCAATGGCCCTACTCCATTTGTCCCTTCCCCCAACTCATACCTGTGGGGGAAGGGGTGAGCGCATCTTACATGTCTTTCTAATATTTCCTGGACACCCTGGGTTCTGGGCCCCATTCCAACTCCCTTTTTGGGGCCCCCCTCTTGGCTGCACCCTGTTACAGTGAAATCGGCTGGAGGCCCAAACCAGTCACTCTACCAGGCCCAAGGGCCATTGCTGAGGCAACCCCAACAGGACCCAGCTAGCAGAAAGGAAGAAGCAGGTCCCTCATTCCTCCTCCAGCCTTCCAGTCTTCTTCTAGAACCACTGCTGGTGAAAACAGGGAGTGCCACGACGAAGGACAAAGTCGTTTGTAGCATCCCCACCCAGCATCACAAGCAGAGTGTAAAAGGTGGATGGGGACCTGGGAGACAGCAGCTGCATGACTAGAATACCTGTCTGTACAATCCCTTAACCTCATACGGGAGGAGTGCTTGCCATAGAGATAGCAGGCTCTCAATAAATCTTTGTTGACTGGATGAGTGTGTGGTACACCATGTAGAGGGTCCATGGCTAGGGGTACAGAGATGAAAGACAGACTCTCACTTAAAGCTGCTCACACTCGAATAAGAGAGACAGACATCTTTTACGGTTCAGGCTAAGCACAATAACAGAAATACCCACCCAATGGTGAGGAAGCCCAGAGGAGGGTCTCTGCACATTGTAAGCATGATCAGGGAGGAATCCCAGAGTGGATCATGCTTCAGCTTGAAGCTCAAGGCCAGAGGGGAATTCATGAAGCGCAGAGGGATGCTGAGGGACTGGAAGGGAGGGTACATGGTACTTTAGGTCTGGCGACAGCTTGTGCAAAAGCAGGGAGCGTGGAGGAAGTGACTCAAGTCGTTCATGGTGGCTGGAGCCTCCATGGGCAGTGGGGCAGCTTCATGGCAGTGCAGCTCCTGAGGACCTCACAGGTCACTCTAAGGAGTTTGGGCTTTGATCTCAAGGCACAGGAGTGCCAGCCACGGCTTTTGAGCAGGAGAGTGACGTGCTCTGATCTGGGATGTGTGGATTTGCAGGGACCGGAAAGAAGACTGGAGACCAATTAGGAAGCTGTTACAGAAGACCTGGGCAATAGGGTGGACACGTACCAATGGTGCTCTCAGTGGGTATAGTTTGCTGTACATGAGTCACACCTCGATACAGGTGGGTTAAAACAAAAACCAAATGATGGGGATGTGAGCTACAACTGGGGGTGGGGGGGGCTAGAGGAAGAGAAGAAAAAGCTGCTGAGGGGCTGGGGTCCCTTGACCTGAATGCTCTCTATGGCAGGATCACCCGAGCTGGGGGCCCTGAGAATCCGCCCATCCATTGAAGCTGCAAGGAGCCTTCAGAGGATGCATCAGTGTCCCAGCAGGAAGCAGAACCCACTCACATAGGCCCGACTGAAGAGACTTTAATGAGGACAGATTATTTACAGAGAGACAAGCATGATTAAAGAAGCCAAGAATGAAGACTACAAACAGACGGAAGTCACCCCCTTGCCTAAAGGGCTAAAGGGAGGAAGGAGGGCTGCCTGAGCCCAGTGAGGGATGGACAGATGGGTAGGGCTGCTGGGCAGGAGCTGTGGCCAGGCCGAGGGCATTTCCACAACCCCTGCAAACACACAGAGAAGTCACAGGGAAGAAATACTCCAACCTTGTTCTCCTCCCACCCCGCAGTCTCCCGCCAGTGTCTCCCACTGGCCAAACCAACCTGGAGCCAACTGGCAAGGGCACCTATTGATTCTTCTCACAGGGGTCGTCACCCTCCTGAGGCACAGAGCACAGCCAAGAAGGGGACACCCTAAATCAGAGGGACAAGCAAAGAATGACAGCCTAGTGGATTTCAATTTCCACCCAGTTGTTTTCCCCAGAAGTCTCAGAGAGAGGAGGCAACTTGCCCAAGGTCAGCTAGTAAGTTAGGACAAGTCCATCCACCCCCGTACCTTGGGGTCAAGGTTCACTGTGTCCTGGGCCTGCACTGAAGACAGCCAAATGGGGATGGCCCATCAGCCTGGAGCTGCAGCTACAAATCCAAAAGAACCAGAGGAAGCCAGGGCAGGGGCAGCAGCAGGCAGGGCCAGGGAGGATGAGCTCCCAATGGCAGGCCGTTCACCTTCTGGGCCTGAAAGGTAATAGACACCTGCTTCCTTGTCTCTTTGTGACCTGCTCCCTGTTCTTGGCCCCCACATCCCCCTGTTGAGTCTTTCCCAGGCATGGAGACAGGAGCTCAGCCCTGGGACTGGCAGGGACAAAAGGAGGAGACCTGCTTCCCTGGTAGCCAGCCCTGCTCATCGATTCGATTCCCTGGAGCTGCTCACTGATCCAGCACAAGGCAGCAAGACAGTTTAATTGAAGTCATCACAATAAATCATGTAGAAAAGCAACACCCTTCATTTGCCAGGAGCCTCAGGGAGGTGAGGGAGGGTGCTGGGAAGCCCGGTGGCAGCAACTAAAGTTAGATCAGGTGGCTATAGTGGGAGAGGGATAGGACTGAGAATTCACAGAGCCCTGGGTTGGCCACTTATAAGCTGTGTGACCTTAGTCCAGTCCCTTTATCTTCCTGAGCTTTTGTGCCCATGTCCATAAAAACAGAGGTGTTTGCTGCCTGTCCACCAAGGCTATGCGTGACCCTGGGCCCTGCCTGCATCTCCTGCCCTTCTCCTACCTCCTCTTCTCCTCCTACCTCCACCCTCCTCACACCTCTCTCTTCAACTGCATCACCCCCCGTGGGTTGATGTTCCCTAACACACCACCGCTCGTGCTTTACTCAGACGGGTCCCTCTTTCCGACATACCTTTCCCACTTCTTCCTGGGTAATTCCTACTCACCTCTCCAAATTCAGATCAAGGGTCACCTCTTCCAGGAAGACTTCCTTCCCCCACCTCTCCTTCCCCTGAATTCCTTTAGCACTCTGCCACTGTGACACCCATTCAACACTCACTCACTGTGGTGCACAGCCATGTTTTCCTCTCCCTATAGCTTATCTTCTCATCTAGATAAAAAGTAGAAACTCTATCTTGTCTTTCTCACCCTCACATGCCTAATGCATGCCTAGCATCGTAATTCTACTGGGGCGGGGGATAGTGGCAGGGTGGAGTGAGGAGCAGAGATCAGAGTCCATGGGTGGCCACAGAAAGAATGCAGCAGGTGCTGGGAGATGACAATCTAGCCTGAGCTCCCTTCCCAGATAATTAAGATGATGCATACACCCTATTTTCCCATCTTTAGCATGAGACGACCCCTCTTTGCCCAGGCCCAGCTGGCTCTCTGCTCAGCTTCTCAAACTTGTATCTGATTCATAGCAGAGGATAGGAGATCCAGGTCAAGAAATTATTAAATTTTAGCACCACAAGAAACCTAATCATGTAGCAAAAGTGGTGTTCTGGTACCTCCAAGTCTAAATCATAAGGAACCTTGCAGCTTCCACGTGGGTGTCTGGGAACACCTCACCATGGAACACTCACTCCTGGAACCCAGTCCCCACACTGCAAGAAGCCCATGGCACACAGGGAAACCATGTCTAGGCAGTCCACTTGACAGGCCCAGCCGAGCCCCCAGCTCACTGCCGGCCTGGGCGTGGGCCGTCTGGGACAGCCAGCCCTGTCGAGCCTCAGGGTATGTCAGTCCCACCCACCATCTGATACAACCAGAGAGAGATTCTGAGAAAGAATCCACCCCCAACTGAGCCCAATCTACACACAGAACTAAGAAATAATACATTACGGTTTTGTATTCTTTTTAAAAGTCTGTAAAGAGAGCTTTATAGAAATTTACTAGTAAAAAACTGAAGCTCAGAAGTGCCATGTGATGGATCCAAGGTCACACATAATGACTCAGGCAGAGCCCAATGCATTGAACTGTTGTCACCCGATGGCCACCACCGTCAGAGAAGGTAAAGAGAAGTGAGCTATCTGGGGCAGGAGTGGAGAGGAAGAAAGAGAAAGAGCTGAATTTCTAAGAAAACATCCCAAGATCATTCTGTTCAGAAAGAAGACCATTCGTGTACATGCATTTTTTTTTTAACTTTCAAAGAGCGTCTCACACCTTTTTAGATCTTACAGAGTTAATTGCCTTGTATTGCAGCTCTGGGTTCATGTTATTTTTCCTTCCCCTTTGAGATAATTAGCCAGAGGCTTACCTGAGTACATTTGTCATGTCAAGAGACAATGGCTTCAGAGGAACGGGCCCAGAAAAGAAGGCCAAGTGACAAAACAAAACCTCCCAGGGAAATAGTCACATTCCTAAATGGTCTGTCACAAGAACGCATGCTCAGGCAGGAGAACAAAGGACAGTGTGTCAGAGCAAGCGTTAGGGCCCCCGGCCACCACACCCAACATGCTTTGGCTGCCTTGAGCTGAACCCACCGTGTGCACGCGCACGTACCCAAGGCAAAAGCAACAACCCTGTCCCCACTCACTGCCATTGATGTGCTACACCACCAGCCTGAAGGGAAACTGGATTTGGCTTTTTTTATCCCCCCCACCCCACCCCAGCAATATAAGCAACATTACTTTTTTTTAAAGATTATATTTATTTATTTATTTATTTATTTATTTTTAGAGAGCGGGGAAGGCAGAGAGAAAGAAAGGGAGAGAAACATCAATGTGTGGTTGCCTCTCACACCCACCCCCATCAGGGACCTGGCCCACAACACAGGCACGGGCCCTGACTGGGAATCAAACTAGTGACGCTTTCATTCATAGGTCCACACTCAATCCATTGAGCCACACTAGCCAAGGCAATATTACTCTTTTTTTTATTAAAGGCCTATCATTGCTCCAATGAAGGATTCGGGGAAGCTGCCGTTCAGTGGAAGGACAGAACCTAGCCATCCGGCCTTCAGGTTCACCTTTGAGCAGATGGGAAAGGTGTTGACTCCACACTGGCACAGTCCTTGGCCTGGTCACTCAGGGGCCCACAGCCCCATAGTCCTTTGTTTTGGAGCATAGTTGAGAGAAGCCACCACTTTTTGAACTTCCTCTCTGATCTACGCAGTGTCCCAAGACCTTTGTTTATTTCTCCTTGTGTTTAATCTTCCTGGCAACCCTAGGAGGGAAGTATGATTATCTCATTTTAAAGATAAGAAAATTTAGTCCAAAAAAGAACACATTCCAGATCGCAGAGCTGGAAAGCAAGCCTGGGCCTGCCCAGTCCCAGACAGCTGCTCTTCCCGAGTGCCAGTCCTAACTGCTCCGGGCTGCCATGAGAATGCCGTGAGACCCGGACCTGCAGAGCCACAGCAGCAGACACCAGTAAGCGCTTGTAGCTCACGCTTCTGGGATGATGAGCGAGGTGGCGGTGCAGATGGCAATGGCTGGGCTCCCTAACTTGCCCAGGGTCTGGTTAGCCATTGCGTGATCTAAGCTGTCTCAGCTGGGACAATTGGGGTGACTCAGCTCTGCTCCACCTGTCCCTCAGCCCCCATTAGGTCAGCTCAGTCATGTTCTAATGGCCATGGCAGAGGTACAAGAAGGACAGCAGACCAGACTGATTGCACAAGGACTTTTCAAGCTTTTGCTTATGTCACATTTGCCATTATCCCACTGGCTGGAGCAAGTGCCCAGAGTCAGAGAAAGCGGACATTGCAGAAGGCAGGGCAAAAGGTGCGGGGTAGGGCAGGGCAAAGACTTATGACACCTGCACTGACCTTAGGTGAGTTATGACCCCTTCTCGGAGCATCCCTTCCTGCATTTCTTTCACTGGATCATATCTGCTTTGTAGGGTGCCTGAGAGCAGTCAGTAAGATGAGCTCTGTGAGACACTAGCAGAGTCACGATTATTCCTTCCACTGACATAGTTTAAGTCCACCAGCGTGGTGGGGGTCGCGGGGGAGGGGGCGATGTTCACACTAATAGAGGTGCATTAGAAACTTCAGTCCAGAAAGTTTACACAAGTCTCAGGGGTGAGACAGGCCAATCACTGAGATGATAAACAAGAATTATAAGAAGGGAATAAGTCAAGGGGAAAAAAAACAAGAAAGTGATGTAATTAAAGTTACTATTGAAGAAACTATCAAGAAGAGAATGAGTCAGCGGCCAGTAGGAGCGATGAATCAGGCACACGATGTCGTGTTTCTAGAATTCTTGTCTATTTCAAGAGAGCCTGATGTCCCAGTTAAAAGAGCACCTTGAGCCTGTAGCAACAACATCTGGAAGGGAACACGCTTGTAATTTTAATTTCTCCTCGGCACCGCCATTAACTACAGGGGCAGGGCCCAGCACCGGGCGCGAGAAGGCGCTGCACGGAATCTCATGGGGGAGGGTCATGTAACTGCAGCATTACTTCGAATGTATTCAAGGGGATTTTAAATTATTTTTGCAAAAGCACTCCCTGTACAATATGCCATTTGATTCTCAAAACAAGGCTGCGAATTCAGGGCAGGGCAATTTCAATTGCTGTACTCAACAGAGGAGGAAACTGAGCCTTACGTGGCCCTCTAATTAGCGACACAGCTGGGATTAGAAGGCGGGCCTCCTAGTGCTCTTCCTCACCTTGACAGAGAACCTTATTCCTACTACTGGTAACTGTGTTCAGGGTGTTTTTTTTTTAATATATAAGAAATAGCATCGAACACTTATTGAATGCTCTCAATTTAACCCTCACTGCACACTGAGAGGTTGGTATACAAATGGCTCCATTTCACAGATAAGGGAAAACTGGAGCCCAGAGCTTTGAGCTCCTTGCT
>PVKU01002797.1:169200-208513 GCA_004027475.1 Anoura caudifer
CCACCCCCACCCCTGCCGGCACGCACCTCCACTTTTGCCTCAGTTATTCAGGGAATGTGTGTTCTGACCTGTATTTTCCACTTCACTGTCCCTACTAGGCTGCTGCCTCTACCAGACAGAACTCAGGGTGAGGGGCAAGTGATATTGGTTCAGGAAACCTGAGCTGTGACCCTGAGCTGCTGACAGAATGGCTGATATTTATAGCAACTTAGAGTCAAGTACTGAAGAAAATGCGTTCAGGGTTGTTGCAGGCGTTCTCTGGGGTAAAGAAAACACTGCTGCGAGAAATCAGTTAAGGGGCACTTAACTGATGAAACGTCAAACACGAAAGGACAGCTCAGTGGGTTTGCATCCTGGTCAGATACAGTAATAATGCGACGGTGGCCTGGGCAGTCTCTGTGGACGACATTCTCAAAGCACTCAGGATGGAGCCACAGGAGAGGCCACGTCACTAGCTGAATTTACAAATTGCTCCTCTATACTTAACTGTTTTATGTATGCATTTATTTACTGATTTAGATCATGTCAGGCCACACAGGATTTAAAGTTGTTTAACTGAGAAGACTATGGTAGACTGATTACATCAATGGCCAAAATTTTTTGGGCCTCCCACAGCCTTGCCCTAGAGTAGTGTCCTCCACACTGACTCTGAGCGTGGCCCTGTGACTCACAGGAGAGAGCCAAGTCACCCAGCCAAGGCCATCCTCAGGCAGCCAGCCTCTGGATGAGTTGCCAGTGACCACAGCACTCAACTGAAGATGGCCAGTGCTGGCCTCGGTCAGCAGAACAGCCCAGAGACCCAAGAGAAAGAATAGATTGTTTTTTAAAGCCACTGGGTTTGGGGGTGGCTTGTTACACAGCAATAACTAACTGATGGAGAAGCCTACGATTAAAAAAAGCATACACTATTAATCAGCTGACAATCACACACTGAGTGCCCATGTTCAGTCCTGTCATGGACTCTGGGAAATACAGAAACATTTAAACATGGTCCCTACCCTACCTGCTCAGGAATTCATATTTCCTGTGACAAGTCAGACAAAGGAAAAAGAAAAACAGCAAGATCTGCTTAAACAATGTAGAAATTGTTTATATTCTACTCCTTCTCAAAGCCAAGCTCAACATCTTCCTCTTGAAACATCTTCCTTTCACCAACTCCCCACCAAGTTGAACTATTAACTTCCACCTCCTCTGGATACTGCAGACTTTGTTTAAAGTTCTCTCTTGAGCTTTTCATATTACATTTGGAGCTACATTTAGAGTAGTCAAGTGAGACTATGTCCATCTCTCCTATTGATTGCAAAATTAGATATTACTAATTAATACCTGGATCTCCAACATCAGGTACAATGGCTTGCATGAACATAAGCAATCTTGATAAATGAATGAATGTTATAAGAGTTCAGCATGAGGGAAAACTCAAATAGAAGTGTAGTAGTCAAGGAGGGCTTTATGAGGGAAGCAGGGGTGAAGGTTCTCAACCGGGACCCACAGTAAGAACTGATAGAATCCATGGACAGAATTCAGGGGGGCCATGAACTTGGATGAAGCAAAAAATTACATCCTTGTGTTTACCAATCTCTAACTGAAACAGCTTTCCCTCCCATTATAAATGCAGGCTACAAACCATGAGGTAGCTGTACAGAGATTTTCCTATCACACACACTATTGCAAATATCTCAATAGTATCATGTATGTTCATCGATACTCTGAAATGATAGTGATTGCTTAATATATTAATAAAGATGCATAATATTATGGTATCTCCATTTGTTTTTTAATATTTTAATAACCACGTGTAATGTTTCCTGTGTATTTTTTTAAGATTTTATTTATTTATTTTTAGAGAGAGAGAAGGAAGGGAGAAAGAAATATCAATGTGTGGTTGCCTCTCGAGCGCCCCCTACTGGGGACCTGGCCCACAACCCAGGCATGTGCCTTGACTGGGAATCGAACTGGCAACCCTTTGGTTCACGGCCTGCACTCAATAGACTGAGCTACACCAGCCAGGGCTCCTGTGTATTTTTGAGAAGAAACTTTTAGGTTTCATCGAACCACCATAGGGATCCATAACAAAAACTGGTTAAGACCCCCGTCCCCTCCAGAGACTCTGCACTGTGACCATGTAGAAGGGAGAAAAGTAGGTGGCAGACGTAGATGGGAGCCAATCTGGATAGATATCACCTAGCAATGACCGACGCAGAGACACGGGTGGGGATGAATACGAGATGCAGCAAGATGGAATGTGCAGGCCCCCACCCTTGAGGAGAGAGTGTCCTTGGCAAGATTAAGTAAAAAAGCAGAGACAGTGTTAGCATAATAATGCATCACAGAAGTGAGAGAATAACTGATTTGTCTTAGACATGCTCTAAGAATTTGGAGCATTTAATTCTTTTTCAAAATTACTTATTCTTTTTTTAATTTATTCTATTTAATTTATTTATTACAGTTGTCCCAATTTCTTTTTCCCCCTTTTGTCCCCCTCCACTCAGCCCACCCCTCTGGCCCACAGTCAATCCCCACTCCATTGTCCATGTCCATGAGTCATTCATACATGTTCCTTGACTAGTCCCTAAATTCTTAAGGATCTCACTTCTCCCCCTCAGGGTAGACCTAGGACTCCAAGGAGAGGGCTGGACCATGAACTTCACGGTGGCTGACCCACTGGGGACACAGGATGTTCTGCACTGTCCTTGGAGTCTATGTGTAATCGGCTAACACTGTCTTAGAAAAATGCAACTGTGACACTCTGCCCTCCCAGATGGTGCAGACATAGCAGAGGAGTGACCACAGGTTTGGGGACAGTGTGGAGACCACCCCGATTAGATCAGAGTGCTGACTCAAGAAGTAACACTGAGGGAAAAGTTGGCGGGAAGCGAAGATGGAGAGAGAAGCAAAGAATGACTCCAGGATTTCAAAAGCCTTTAACCAAGACTTGAAAGTGAGATGATGGGGATTTGGGCCAGATGGCAGGGTCTTGTCTTAGAGGTGAGGTCACATCATGACGTCTCAGGGAAAATGTCCAGGAGTGCCCTGGAGACTCAGCAGCAGGACCCCAGGGAGAGACGGGAATGGAGTGGAGAGAGAGCCACGGGAACAGTCTGCATAAAGGAGCTCATTAAAGTCCCGAGAATGAGGCAATGAAGTCAAAGGAAAGAAAGGACTGGACCTTAGGGAATAATTGCAGAATCAAGAGTGAAGACAAATGAGTTGGAAAATAATAAACAAATAGGAGACTCTTTTGTGTGTCCCAAAGCCAAGGTGGAGGACGTTTCTAAGAGGAGGTTAAATGCAGCCTGAAGAAGGAACTTACAAAAGGTCTCTTGATGTGGCCCTCGGGAGGTGCCTGGTGATTTACAACCAAGCATTTCCCGTGGAGCCGTGGATGGTGGCCCAGTGCCAGTGAGTGGGTGCGTGGAGCAGGGAGGGAGGCAGGAGATGGTTGGAGCCAATGAAACGCAGAGAGGAAGCTAGGACAGACACAGGGCAACAGCATCAAATTAAGTTTCTGTGCTCCAAGACTAGCCAAGTTTTCATTAGAGAGAGAAGGGAACTGCAAATCGGGAACATTCAAAGGTCGTGAGAAAATCAGGGAAACCTCACGTTGAAGCTGTTCCCACCTAAACAAACTTTTGTTTAGAAACCAGGCAAAACCACTGAAGCCGTGTCAGCATAGCTCCCAAAGCACAATGACTCAGATGTCCCTGAAATTGTGTGGATGCTCTGAACACTCTGCTAATAGACAGTCAGCCCACACAGAGCCCAGTGTGCCGGGCGTCTGACGCAGAGGCCGGAGCTTCCCGGCGGTTCTGTAAGGACCAGAATTCAGGAAGGGGGGTCGAGGGGAGAGCTGCCACCACAGAGTGTCCTGCAGTGTAAAGAAGCCATCCACCATTTAACCAGTACCTGCCGTGTCCTTGGCGCTTTACCTGTATTCTCCTAATCCTTAACGATGACCCGACAAAGGGTTTTTTCCTCTATAATTCTCCCACTGTCCAGATGAGGAAATCGAGGTTGCAAAGGTAAAGTCACTTGTCTCAAACTCTGGGCTAGTGAGTGGTGGAGGTGGTGTTGAGACTCGGGTCTGTCTCTGAACCCAAACCTGTTTCCATCCACCCTATGACCTCAACCAATGCCACCCCACCCTCTGAAGTGAAAGAGAAAACAAGTGTGTCATTACCACCTGTGACGGCCAATACAAGACAAAGCTCCCTTTTGCTAGTGTGATTTTTCCAGTTCAACCTCTTCAAAGGTTTTTTTATTCTTAATTTAACCAATTTTTTTTTTTTTTTAAAGAAACTCATCCACTTATTCTCCAGGAGCCCTTTCTAAGTCCCTGCCCCGTGTCAGTCCGGGGGACACCAGCCCCATGTGGCTCCCCAAGGGAAGGGACCAGGATGCCCAGGGTGGTCGAGGAGACTTCACAGAGGAAAAATGGGACCAAATCTATTTTTAACTTTTTTGTTTTAATCAAAGTATTACTTGTAAATCTTTTGAAAAGACAAGCAGTGCTAAAAGGCTTACATTTGAAAATATTGTAGCAGCAGAATCTTTTTTCTCCCTCCATCACCCCTCCTTCCTCACCTTGCTCCCCCTAAGCTCTTTCTTCTGCTGCTTCCCTCCCTGTTTCTAAGTAACCTGTCCGAGTCAGCGTCCTCCACGTGGACCAGCGTCCCAGTTTGGTAGACAAAGTGTCCATCCATTCCCTCTTCCCCTCTCCCATCCCCCCAAAACACTCGTATCTCAGTATTTTTAAATTCTTATTCTACATCTTCACTATTAAGACCACATAAATAGATTTTATTTCTAGGCCAGCTAGTAGACTCTGGGCCTATTTCCTTTCATTTTTGTTTTTTCTGTTAATAATTACCTCATTTTTCATCAACTTAGATTTGTTTTTTTTTAAGAAACAATTGACTAAATCTTTCCATGCCCTCAATATAATTTTCCACAGGACCAAACCTGTCAGATAATTTGCCAGTCTCACTCACTTTCCTGGGGACAAACTCCCTCACCCCTTGGAGACTTCTGACTTCCTGCTGGTCCAGACCGGCTGCCCTCTGGGCCAAGGCTCAGAGTCCTCCTTAGCCATCACCCAAGGAATCCCCTTCCCTCCTGTCTCCTGGATCTCACACATTCCTTCTTGGCTTCCTGGTTGTAATTGAGCACATCGTTCAATAGTTTCATCAGAAGAGGTACATGGAAGGCAAGTTATTTTAAGACATTATACATCTAGCAAGTTGTTTTGGGTTTTTTTACCTTCATATTTAATTGGTGGTCTGGGTTGGTATAAAATGATGCTAGGGGGTAAAACATTTTCCATCAGAATTTTTAGAGGCGCTGGTTCCATTGTCGGCGAACTTCCAACATTGCTGTTGAGAAGTTTGATGCTGTTGCTATTCCTGATCATTTATGTGCAGGGCTGGGACCAGGGCGCGGTGAGTGCAGCACTCACCTCCAACGCGAAATGTAAGGGGCACCAAAACCTGCTGATCGCAATGTATAATATTTCATGCATATTTTAAAAAGTAAAAATTAATTCAGAAGAGTCATGATAAGTGAAATGTCAGTCTTCAATCAAACCAGGAAACTTATCTGCCATGCTCTATTTCCAGCCCCATCAGATTCTGTCTTTATTTTAAATTTTGCTATTTTGTTCATCATGGATCATTGTGCATTATTTTTTTTATTTTTAAAAATACTGCATTAATTTTTTTTATCTCAGTCACTGAGTTTTTGGTGCCCCCTTCAATTTTGCACACCAGGCAAGGGCCTCACTCACCAAATCCTCACTTCGCCCCTTTCCAGAAACTTTGAAGAGCTGCCCTTTATCCCTGCATGTGAAATATAATGATGAGCTTGGATGTGGGTATTTTTTTCATTCGTTGAGTTGGATATTCAGTGCACCTTGACACCTGGAAACTTGCATTCTTTCATTCTGGAAAATTGTCTTGTATCATTTCTTTGACAGTTTAATTCCTTCCTTTCTCTATTTCTGCAACTCCTATGAACTAAATGTTAGAACCCCTCGAGTGATCCCTTAATTTCTTAAGCTCTTTTTCCTGTTTCTCCTCTAACCCATCTCTTCCCTGCCCCCCTCTCTTTGTATATTTCCAGAGAAAATTCTTTGACTTCATCTTCCAATTCTTCATACTTTTTAATCTTTTGCTAGCAGTTTTTACTTCCAAGACTTCTTTCTTCTTCTCTGATTATTTCTTCTTTTATTCTACTCCATATTTTCTCATCTAAGAATAGAATATCAATTATGACTTCTTTGACCTTATGTCCTATTCAATGTATCACCTCCATTTCCTCTTGGTTCATATCTCCCTCAGAGAAGAATGAAGGAAACCTTCTTTCAGATGTCAGTGACCCTTGGCTTCATGCTCACATCTGAGAATAGACCACCACAAAGCCACCTGGAGGCTTTAAATGCCTGAATTTGACATGTTGACTAGAAGAACTTCACTGCAGAACAATCAGGTGCTCCTGCCAGCTTATCTGCTAGATCCTCCTAAAATTAAGCATCTATGGGTTATTTCTTTGGGGCTGTTTGGTTTCCCCAGAGAAAATACACTTCTGTCTCCTTGTGGGGTAGGGGGTGGAGTGCAGATATAAGAGTCTCTGGTCTCTCAAGGGACTAAAAGGGACAGATACCTGGCTGCACTGGATGAAGGTGAGCCTTTGGAAGTCTTCCTACCTCTTACACTGACTTTCAAACTACCCCTCTGCTGTCATCCCTGTCTCTATCCCTCTTCCTGATGCCCCAACCCCTGACCTTTGTGGGTTACTTGGAAAGGAAATCGGCTGGCTTCTCCTCAGTACTTTTCCACCCACCAGTCTGGAGGTATGACCCTCCCCCTCTCTGCTCAGTTATTTGCCCCTCCTCTAGCATCTTTCCTCCCTCCACACACTGAGATCAGGGCATCTAGAAGTCTCCTACTCCCACTGAAGGCAGAATTCAGGCTTCTGGTGGTGTCTATACAGTTTTCAGCAGGAGAATGGATTAGAAACACCTGTCTTCCACCATCTTGTAAAGTCCTGAGTCAAATCTCAAAGGTAGATGAGAGTTGGCCAGGCAGTTGAGGCAGGCAGAGGTATGCCTGGCAGAGGGAAGAGTGGTTCACGGTCCAGAGAATTGCAAGAGAACTGCCTACAGTTTTACGTGACTGGAAGCAAGACTCGGGAGAGGAACAGCTGGATGGGAGCTAAGGAAGCGGGTCTTGAGCATGCCAAGAAGTTTGTCCTTGATTCTGGAGCAAATGAGGAGCATGAGGGTCAGGAGTCACATGGCCAGATTTGCCACGTGGGGAGCAACATGGCAGGTATGCTAAGAGGGTAGGGAGCAAATACACCTGGGAGGAGAGCAATCGACTTGCACAATGACAACAGCTTCCACGTGAGCAGTGGCATAGAGGTGAACTGAAGCAACAGCAGTCGCCGTGTGAGAGGAAATAAACATGAAAACTACGCAAAGGTAGGACCTGCAGAACTTGTGACTATTAGGAATGGGGCATGAGGAAGAGAGGCGTGTCTAGTTTGAATCACAAGTTCCTGGTTTGGGCAACAGAGTGGGTGACAAGACTGTTCACAGAGACGGGGAAAAGAGCAGCAGGGATGAGGAAACTGGATTTGCATTTATATTGCATTCCTCCCGATTCCAGTCTCCGGGAAGTCCACGCTGGTATTATATAGTCTCAGTCAATACCCACACAGCAATTTGGGTCCTTCTTTTTTTCTCTCTGCCATGCTTACCAAGTGTCAACAGAATCCTCAAATGTCCTCCTGTAATTTGGCCACCGAGTATTCCCTCATGCTAACAAATGCATAGTTTCACTCCCCAGACCTCTGCTCCAGGCACTCTAAAGGGGACTGTGATGAACTGCAAGGTGGTCTTGGCAGGGCCTGTGAGTAACCTCCATGGTCCAGGCCTCCTGCCTCCTCCAAGACTGAGGACCCCTGGAGGGCAGGGTCACTAGAATCTGCTCCATCTGCTCTGCCACTGAAAATGGGAGCATTGAGGAAGCTTGCTCCGCCACACAGCCCCCTGTAGCTTGCTGATCCCCAAAACAGCCCTGAACCTCACCTTCCTGCCAACAGGTGACAACGACCCAGCTGGGCTTGGACGTGCAGCAGCAGTGGTAGAGTAGAGAGCACAGCTGCCTTCCAGCAGAGCTGGGAAGGAACATGGCCCTCACTCTTCCCTCACCGAGGCCCTCGCCCCTTCACAGTGGCCGCGCTGCTTTCTGCCACCACACCTCCCCAGGAGTGGCTCCCCTCAGATCTCCTCTCAAGAGGAGCCCAAGGAGCATGAGTCCGGTGACATCAAGGTCACTCCAGTTCTGAGAACAGCAGCGCCCCCACAGGGAAGCCAGAGGCCTTGTGGCAGGGTTGGGGAAAAAGGAGTGTACCAATGGTTGTTATGGCAACCGGGGCTCCCAAAATGGAGGAAAGGGAAAAGGCGGCCCTGCTCAAGAGTTGCCATGGCAACCCAGATCCTTGAGGCCAGTTTTGAAGACAAAACCCGCACGCTCCCCACTTATAATGAAGTACCCAGGACTCCTCAGGATTCTGTGCGGTCCAGAGAGCTGAGTGGAACGGGTCATGTTCTCCTGGTCCCACCGAGGATTTCACAGACTTTTTAGGGACAGAAGGGCTTCTACTTTTCTTTAGGAAGAGAGCTGGAGCTTGGCAACCAATTAATTCCCTACTATGTTCCAGGGACAATGTGATAAATAGGACCTGGGGCCTGTTCTCAGGTGACCAGACAAACATTTAAACATCAACGCAAGAGTGTTGCTGGAGGGATGAGTAGTTCAGCCTCTTCCGAAGACAGATTTGCAGTGTCCTTCAAAATTTTAGGTGCACAAACCCAGTGATCCAGCAGTCCCGTCTCTAAAGCGCTGCCTGCAGAAGCCCCTGCATGTGAAGGTGGTTGTGGCAGCGTCATTTGCAGCAGTAAAGAATGGGGACAACCTAGATGCCCACCATGCAGGCCAGTGAAGTCGACCTGGGTACATCCACATGTGCTGAACACGCACGTACGTGAACATGAGTGAAATAACTCAAGAAACCGTTAGCAGTGACCCCCAAGAGTGGTGGATTGGGGTGGGAGAGGGGGGCTTTACTTCTACTCCTAAACCATTTGGATACGTTACAAGATCACATATTATTTTTTAAAGATTTTATGTATTTATTTTTATAGAGAGGGGAAGGGAGCGAGAAGGAGAGGGAGGGAAACATCAATGTGCTGTTGGTTTCCTCTCACCCACTGGGGGCCCTTGCTGGGAATCGAACCGGCGATCCCTTGGTTTGCAGGCCAGCACTCAATCCACTGAGCCTCACCAGCCAGGGCATTATTTTTATATTTTAAAGAAAATGCTAAATAGTCCTTGGCCAGGTAGCTCAGTTGGTTAGAGCATCATCCCGATATGCCAAGGTTGTGGGTTTGATCCCAGGTCAGGGCACATACAGGAATCAACCAATGAATGCATAAATAATTTTTTAATTTTAAAAAGAAAATGCTAAATATCAGGACAAATGTAGAATGGTTGACACTATATTGAGATCCATGGAGGTCAAAGGTGCGTGCATTGCTGGCCATAATGCATGCAAACCACCACACTAGAGCGGCTTTTGCCACCAGGGCACTGCCGGGGGACAGGAAGGAAATGTGGGTGAGGAGAAGTAAGGTCATGCAGGTTGTATGAAATTTCATCACAGGAGAAGGAGAAGGCATTTTAGGCCGAATGGGTGGCAAGAGCAAAGGCTGGGAAGCAAGCAAGCTTGGGTGTGTTAGAGCAGGGGCCCCCAACCTCTGGGCCAGGGACCGGTACCAGTCCAGGCCTATTAGGAAGCGGACCCCACAGCAGGAGGTAAGCTTGGTTGTAATGCATTTGAATCATCCCGAAACTATCTCCCCATGACCCCAGTCCATGGAAAAAATTGTCTTCCCTGAAACCAGTCCCTGGTGCCAAAAATGTTGGGGACCATGGTGTTAGAGAATTCCATGCAGTCTCTTTGCAGGGGTGGCAGAGATGGGGTGTCACCACACACTATCCCCAGGGGCAGTAGGAAGACATCCCAAGTTTGAATGCAAGAGAGAGACAAGCAGAGAGCAAAACATAGAGCTTTCTGGCTCCAGTGGGGTGGTGGGCTCAAGAGGACCAGGACCAGAGGCAGGATGCCACTGGAGGCCATAGGAATCCCACCAGGGAGAGGTGATGAGGGCAGACGGGGGAGTGTAGGGCATAAGTAGGAAGGGCAGGCCTTTAGGAAGTTTAGGGATCTATAGACATACATTCTGTCAGACTAGATGGGACTCCTCGACTTACAGATGGGGAAAGTGAGGCCCAGAAGGAGAAATGAGGGATTCCAGGACACTGGTTTCTTGACTTTGAGTTTTCCCTGGGCCTCTTGCAGGAGGTGGCTCAGTCCTTCTAGGGCCTGACTTTTTCAGTTCCTGGTTCAGGCAATCCCCACCGGGGGGATGGGCAGAGGCAGGGCTGCTGCTCAAGCAGGCCCTGCAGGTAGGAGAGAGGGAAGACGAGGACAACAGCCTTTGATGCCCAGGTGGCAAGGGTCACACTCAGGGATCAAGGACTCATTCGAGGACATGTTCCAAGCAACACACTTGGATGTGGCCACCTTCAAGGAGGTTGGCCAGTGCTGGGGCACCAGGAGGGGTGACTGGTGGCAGGCATGATGGCCCCAAGACCTGATCCAGGGAGTGCCTCTGTCACCTGCCTCTCTGGTGCCCTGCCCTCTGCCAGGGGACAGATATCGCAGAAGCTCAGACAGAGCACTGGATTCAAGCCCTGGAATCCAGTGCCTTCCTGTCCTGCCACTCGGTAAGGTGCCCTTGAGCCTGCCATGTACCAGTCCCAGCGAGAAGAGACACACAATTCGCACCGAGAAATGCTGAGTTAAACGTGGCCGTGTTCCCGGAGTGTGGAGAAGCCCCTGGGGGCGCATTATCACCCAGCTGCCAGTGTGTCTACATTTAGGAGATTAGTAAGGGGAGAAACAGGGCTGATCATCATCCTCCCTGAAAGGCGGGCAGGTATGCGTTCGCAATGCACTTCTACACGTGGTGGCGTCCTCCCATTTGACTTAAAAAATAAACACGCGCCCATGACAGGCGCAGCTGTTCCATTTTACAGATTCGGGAAAGAGGCTCTGAGGAATTCCGAAGCAACCCAGATGTACGGAGCGCCCACCTCATGCCAGTCCCTGGGCAGCAGTGCCAGCAGCTGCTAGACTGGAGTAAGACCTATTAACACAGGTCCAAAAATCTCTGCAGGAGGGAAGGCCTACCCATTAGACTAGTATGGGAATCACTGCGAACTCTCTCCCAGTTCTGAAGGACCACAATGCCACTCACATTATCAAAGGCTCGGAGAGATGCTGTAGTAATTCTGTCGAACAGAACATGTCCCAAACTGAGGTCTCCTTTACAGAGAATGTGATAGCAACCTGTGGGACTGGGGATCCTCGAAACCCGTTTTACAACTGCTGATCTGACCGACAGAAACAGAGCAGTGAAGGTGGACTTTCAGACACTTAAATGAAGCGTGCATCCTTGGGTGGTCGTCCCTCTGCCCCTCAAATCACAACCGAAGCATCTCCCTCCTCCTGGGCCTTGGGAAAAGGGAACGCTGATGAGGCGGAGGCCTGCCAGCAAGTGGGGGACCAAACCTTGGCTGCGGTGGAGTTTGTCTGTGGCTTTGGGACCAGTCGTTTTCAGGTGGGCGGCAGGGTCAAGCATCTGGAACAGCCAAGACACAGATGTTCCAGCCACTCTTGGCTCCCCGCCTGGGCTCCTGCTTTCCCTAATTCCAATATTTGGCTGCTGCTCTCACCTAATTCACATTCCAATGTCAACACTGCATAATCTCCCCCAAACACTGACAGCCTGGGAACATGGGAAGGGACAGCTGATGAGCAGGGGCACAGGGACTGAGGGGGAAGGGAAGTGGAGGTGAGCAGGAAGTAGGAAGCCTCCAGAAGCTCCCAGCAGGCAGCACTCCACCCGACCTGCCCCTGGCTGGGCCAGCAGGACCTGGGAGCCTCCCTGGAGGGACCAGGCTGTGGCTCCAGAAGTCCCCAGCATCCACCCTGTGCCATCAGTGCCCTGAGGTGTGGCAGGCCCAGGATGGTAGGCTTTGTACTCCGTGCAGGAAAGAGCCGACCACAGTCAGGAAGACTCTAAGTTCTGGCTCCAGCTGTGCCTCTAAATGACTGAATGACCTGAGGAAAGTCACCCAACCTCTCTGGCCTTCATTTCATTTACAAGATGAAGAGGTTGCCTATCTCTGTGACCCACCAGTTCCGGCATTTGGGGAGGAGGCCATAGAGCGTCGTGAGAAACAGCACGGGCCCCAGTGCAAAGCTGACTCTGTCCCTGCTCTAGGCCTCCCCAGACTCGAGCACCCTCATCTGTAAAATGGAAGCAAATGTGATGTCTACACCCAGGGAGCTCACTGGGATTACTGGAGAAGGGAGCGTGTGGGGTGTGGATTCCCGGGCTGGGCCGTGAAGGGTACGGAAAAGCTAGAGAAGCTGGAATAAGCCACGCTCACTGTGCACCTTCCTCCCCCAGGCTCTTGCTGTGCCTCACCTCATATAACCCTGAGAGCTCTGTGGGGGGAGACTGTCATTATCCCCTTTCAGAGGAGGAACCTGAGGCTCACTAAGTGGTCCACAGTCACACAGGTGGAGGTGACACGCAGCTGGAAGGAAACTGAGGTCTATCTAAATGCCAAAGCCTGGAGGGGGGGGATCCTACACTATGTTTCTAAGCTTCCAGAACGGCTAAGGATTGGACCTGAGACCCAGGAGTAACCCCCTCCTCACAGCTGATAAGGGTGCAGGATGCAGACTGTGAACTACCCCTTACCACTGGTGACACCCCTGGAACCTTCACTCAGGTCTCCCTCCTTCCACAGGGTCCATCCATCCTGATGAGCCTTCTCCTTACCTCCGCCCCAGAGAGCCCAGCCCCACCGACTCACCCCTACCATTTCTACCCACCACCGCCCTTCCCCCAGCCCTCCCTCCACAACCGTTCCCAGGCAACTGCTGGCCTGGATCTGACCACAAACTCCCAGGAATCCAGTGACCTCCACCCAAATTTCCCCTTGGGCCACATCCAGTCAGACTTCCTGAGGAGGGATGCTAATAAATATGTGTGAGATCTGCATGTCATTTGCATACACTTATCATGGAAGGCAATTTTCAAAAGCAGTATTATCAAGGCTGCTTTCCCCTCCTTATCTCTCTATTTCTTCCAGTTCCTTTGAATCCGCCCCCAGGCGCTGGCCCTGCTTTCCTATTCCGAATGTGTAACTAAACAGGGGGAGTAATATTTTAAAAAACAATTGCATTCCTCAAGCACCTACTATGTGTCAGGCACTGCCCCTCACAATAACCACAGGAACTACTATCTAGGTGAGGGGACTCAGTAACCAGAACCCTTTTCCCAGCCCCTGTTCAGAACCAACAGAGACACTGACACAGGCCGATGAATTTCAAATGGCCTCCTCACTCTTGGTAAAGCGAATTTTAGGTGTTAGGTCAGTGGTTTCCTAATTCTAAGCCCCAGGATTAGAAATACCTGCTCATTCGCAGACTGCTAGACACCACCAGCCCCCACTGACCAAGACTGCCCCTGTAAAACTTGGGGCGCAGAAGAGCATGGAGAGGATGCAGCTCTCTGCAGGTGGACAGACCCCAAAGAGAAGGAGCAAAAGGGCCAGGGCTGCGCAGGGCAGAGACTTAGTCCCAGTTCACCAGTCAGAGGTGTCACCCCTCCTCCCTGGGGAAGACTGGGCTGGTGGGCAAGCCCAGTAGTTTACTCTAATGGAGGCTCCCACTACACAGGAGAAGACATCACAGGGGATGAGAAGGGTTGCCCCTATTTTACAGATGTGAAAACTGAGATTACTTAACAGAGGGTATCACACCTTGCCCAAGGACAACTGGTAAGGAAATGACAGGGTTGGCATGGAAACCCAAGGCTGCCTTAAGGGCAGGGCCTGTGGGTTTTTCACATCGACACAGCCATCTTGCCAGAGAAGCACACAGCCAAGAGAAAGGGAACAAAGAGACGGCATGGGGAAGAGGACAGAGGGAAAGCAGTGGGGTGTCCAAATGTGGGTCAAGTGCAGCTGGGGACAATCTACTCTCTCAGAGCCAGAGCAGGAAGGGCCTCTGGGCACTGCAGACTCCAGGCCCACACTCTCACAAGGCCACAGGGATGAGCTGATGGGGTGTAAGGAGACAGGGAGTGGTGGGGACTGTGGTAAACAGAGCAGGGACAGGCCCAAAGCAAGCCCAGCCCATCTTGGTCTCGCAGCCACACAAGCTCAGGCTCAATCAGATCTGACCTTTCAAGAAATGGCAGAAATCAAATTATTACATGGCATCCCCTTACCAGAATATGTTAGTTCAACATTTAAGAGAGTGAGCAAACATTGTTCAGGCAAAGTGAACACGACCACTTCCTGGCTCCAGCCCACTGGCCACACGGCCAGCAACATCTAAAAACCCAACAGTGTCCCCTCGCAAATGTGCTCCCTGTCGTGTGAACTCCTGGGTGCTCCATCAGTGGGTGGGCACAGCCACGGAGGCCCTCCCCAGCGCCAACAACTAGAGAGCCAGGCCTCCTGATTTCGTGGTCGGTGCCCCTTCCACAAATACGAAGTGAGCAATCTCATGCTCTTCTTTCTGCTCCAGGAGACTCTTCTTAAAAACGAAGTGGGGATCTCTGCAAGGAGAAGCTGGAAATCTGCGCTTTTAACAAGCTTTCCCAGGGAATTCTCAAGCACACTAATGTGTGGGAACCACCGCAGGGGCAGGAGCGCAAAGACGGAAGTGCACAGACACAGGTGGACTTCCAGCCCTGCCAGGACCTGCTGTGCCCGGCAAGTCGCTCCACCCCCCTGAGCCCTGGTCCCTCATCTGTAACACAGATGCGACATCCATTGCCTGCTTCACACATTTGCCTCGAGGAGAAAATGAAGTCAGGTACGTAAGAACCATTTGTAAACTCAAGCACTGGTTTTCCAACTGCAGGTCCCAGCCAATAAAATGGGTGGCAAGATCAATTTAGAGGGTCTGGACCAGCATTATTTTTAATGAAATAGAAAGGAATAGAAAATAGGAAGAATATCATTTCATGAAAGTTTTTATTGAATATACAATACACTTACATATATGGGAATATATGCACACAAGAGATGCTAGGTCCTGATACATAGTTTTCTTCCCACGAGTAGTGGTTTAAAAAAAAAAGTTTTATTAAAAAAATGCGCTGCTCTAAACATAGCTGTAAATCTTTATGACCTTGAGTTAGGCAATAGTTTCTTAGATATGACGCCAAAAACACAAGCACCAAAAGAAAACAATAGATATATGGGAGTTCATCAAAATTTAAAACATTTGTGCTTCAAAGGGCATTTTAAGAAAGCCATAAAATTGGAGAAAATATTTGCAAATCTTATATCTGACTAATGTCAAGTTTCCAGGATATAAATAAAAAACTTCTATAATTCAACAATAAAAAGGCAATCCAATTTAAAAATGGGCAAAGGAATCAAACAGATATTTCTGCAAAGATTTTCAAATGATTGGCAAATGCATAAAAAGATGTTCAGCATGGCCAGTCATCAGGGAAATGCAAATCCAAACCACAGTGAGAGCCCACTGCACGCCCACGAGGGCAGCTCTCATCAAAACGACAAGCAACAACAAGCGCCGGCAAGGATGTGGAGAAATCGGAACCCTCAGAGATCATCAGTGTAAAATGGTGCAGTTGTCTTGAAAAACAAATTTGGCAATTTCTCAAAAAGTTTAACATACAGTTACCATGTGTAACTTCAGTAGGGGTGTCCTAGGTCTATACTCATGGAAAATTAAACTGTGTGTCCACACAAAAATTTCACACAGGGATCTGCATAGATGGCAGGACTATTCCTAAAAAACAAAAGCCACAAATAAGCCAAATGAGCATCAACTGACTAATGGGTCACCAGTGTGATATAGCCATGCACTGGAATATTACTCAGTCATGAAAAAAGAAGGAAGTACTGACCCACAGGACACTGTGAATGAATCTTGAACACATCGTGCTAAATGAAAAAAGCCAGTTGCCAAAGGCCACATGTTATATGATTCTATCTATGTGAAATGCTCAGAATAGGCAAATTCATAAAGGCAGAAAAATATTGAGTCAGCCAAAAAATCCACTTAGTTTTTTCTATAAAATAAAAGATACATTTCTCATTTTCACCAATAACTTTGTTAATTTGGATATTGTGAGTATGTCCACTTTCTCTCACGTGGTATAATGTTGATTGCTCTCAGTTAATGTCTCAATTTGATTACTATCAACTTCAACTGGTCTACCGGACCGTGGAGCATCATCCAGGAGAAGTCTACAGCACAAAACTCCGCAAACCACTTTTGACACATATGATCTATTACAGAGCCTTCTCCACACACTGCACAAATCTTTTTTTGTGTTTTAGTTGCATTTCTACCTTTCTTGAAATAATAAAGCATAATGTGCTGAAAAATTGCGTATTTTCTTCCATCTTCAGTATTAAAGTGACTACACAAAAATTTACCAATTTTCATTTTGTTTAAATGTACGCTGAAATGACAGCTGTCACAATACAATCTAACCAAATTGTTTCGAATAAAGTTCAAGACAACTAAGTGCTACTAGAGCCATCTTATGGAAAAAAACAAATGAACATGTTGGCCAGCCCGCAGTTTCGTGTTTGCCATGAGCTAGAGGCAGGAGATCGTGGGAAGTGACTGACGGGGTTTCTTTTGAGGGTGGTGAAAATTTTCTGGAACTAAATAATGGTGATGGTTGCACACCCTTGAAAATATACTAAAAACCACTAAATGATAGGCTTTAAAACAGTGGATTTTACGTGAATTACATCTCAAAGACACACTATTCTGAAACATTGCCACATGGATTTATTCATGCTAAACAAGATGAGAGAGAAAAGAAAAGAAACAAGGAAGAGAGTGCTAAGATTGTAAAGGGGCTGGGAGTCGCAGGGGGTAGGGGTCCCTGTTCCCACTGCACACCCTCCGCCCCCCTGACCAACACATGCGCCCATCTGAATGAATGAATGAATGAATGAATGAGGGAGGGAATGGATGAACCCTGTCCACACTCTGTGACGGTACTGTCAGCTGGTACAATCTCACCATGGGGCAATTTGGCAATATCTATTAAAAACTAAAAATGCTCCTACCCTTGGCCTTGGACTTTTTATTATGGGGATTTTAACCTCAAAAATACTCCCAGGAAAAGGTCACAATAAAGTCCATTCATAGCAGTTTTGTTTGTAATTGGAGGGAAGTGAGTAAATAATGTCTGGTGACTGAGAAACAATTAAGTGATAATCATGATATAGTCATACACGGGATACCGGGCAAATCTAGTTATCTGAGAATTAGTATGAAGTGAGTGGTGGGGGTCGTACAAACAGCATGAATGGGGAAGAAAGAATAGCTTCTTCATGACAGAAGAATTCTGAGAAACTGGATATCTCAAAGCAGCTCCGCCCACAAAGATATGTATTAATTACAAAGGAGGGGAGATGGCAAGTTTGCAGGGGAGAAACCCAACAGACACCACCCAACGCAGCCATCAAGCTTAGCATCACCTGTGATCTGACACACGGCTATCATGCACCCCTGGGAGAGACACAGTTCTTCTGGGGTGTTCTTGCCTAAAACACACAATCGCAATCTAATCGTGCAAAACAGCAGAAAAAAACAAACAGAGGAATATTCTAGAAAATAAGTGACCGGTGCTCTTCGAAAGTGTTAAGGTCGAGAAAGACTCGGCCTGCCGCGAGGGCCAGAACCTGGTGCAATCTGAGTGCAGTGCGTAAGTGAGTAGCATTGCACCGACGTTGATTTCTTAGTTGAGGTCCCTGTGTTCCGGCTGCACAGGATGTTAACCTGAGGGAAAGCTGAGTGAAGAGTATGAAGGGCACGCCACTATTTTTGCAACTTTTTACATCTAACTATTTCAAAATTTAAACATAATGGGTCCTATAATCCTGGGTTTGTACAAAAAATATAAGCTTGTGAATATTGGCTGGTTGTCTCTCTGTACTAGATTGAATTGTATTCCTCCAAAATTGATGTCCATCTGGAATCCCAGAACGTGGCTTTCTTTGGAAATAGGCTCTTTGCAGATGCAGTTAGTTGAGATGAGGTCATGCCCTAGCCTGTGTGGCTTAGTTGGTTGGAGCATCGTTCCATGATCAAAGGGTTGCAGGTTCGATCCTTGGTCCAGGAGCATATGGGAGGCAAGCAATCGATGTTTCTATCTCTCCCTTTCTCTCTCCTCTGCTCTCTCTCTAAAAGCAGTGAAAAAATTCTCCTGGGGTGAGGATGTAAAAAAAACATTTTTTTAAAGATGAGGTCACACTGGACTAGGAGGGCCCTAAATCCGATGGCAGGTGGGTGACAAGAAGGCCATGGGAAAGCACACACACGGGAGAGCACCCCATGAGGACAGAGGCAGAGGCTGGAGTGACGCATCCGCAAGCCAAAGAGCCCGAGCATTTGCAGCCAGCACATGCAGCTAGGAAGAGACGCAGGGAGCAGACTCACCCTCGAAGCTCTGGGAGAAACCAACCTTGATTTCAGACTCCAGACACCAAAACTGTGAGAAGAAATTCCTGTTGTCTTAATTCCCCACAAGTTGGTGGTGACTTGTGGCAGCAGCCCTGGGAAACCAACGTCTCCTGGCCAGCATTGCCCACCCCTCACCCTGCCCCCAAAGTCCCAATTTTCCATGAGGATCCCTGGGGTTCAATGCAGCTGACTTGCCCTGTCCCCTCTGGCTTAGGCCAGTCAGCACGTCCCATGCCTCCAGCCTCTGAGACGGGTTCAGGGATGGGTGTGTGACCCAGTTTCAGGCAAGGAGACCTGAGGGCACGTTTGCTGCCAGCTCCCGGGAAAGAAGCATCCTCACTTCCAGAAGAAACTGTCTTATTAGACTTGAATGAGGATGCCATCATGCTCTGTTATAGGAGGAATCAGCCTCCAATTGAAAAGAACAAAACAGGAGGCAGAATGGAGAGAGAAAAACATTGGTCCATCTGTGGGTGACTAGATCAAGCCTCACCTGAAACTCTGGACTTTCAGCTCTGGACTTTTGAGTTATGTGAGCCACTAATTTCCCTTCTGGTTTTAAACCAGTGGATTAAAGAGCCTTGACTAACTCAAATAAGGCCAGATCCATGGAAACAAAGCTGTCATCACGACTAGGGTTCCCACCCTAGCTTAGTTCTGTCTCCTTCTGTGTTGGTTTCTCAGCCTAGCAGCTTCCACAGAAAGAAAGCATCTGTTTTATATCAGTCAGGTGTCTGCTGCAGTGATTCTGTGTAACAAGCAACTCCAAAAATCTCAATTGCTTACAGTAGCAATTATTCATTTTGGAGTTGTAGATCCATGTGTTGTTTGGGGGTTGGTTGATATCAGCTGGGTTAGGGTGGTCCTGAGTCTTCTGGTTGGGTTCAGTTTGCTCCACATTCTCCACCCTAGGACTCCTGATTCCATTGGTCCAGGGTGGGGACTGGGATTCTGCCTTTCTAAAAGGTCCCGGGTGATGCTGGTAAGGACTGGTGGCAATGATCAAGAATGAAATTAGGAGTCTCAACCTTCCTGAGCCACATTCTCGTTTATAAAATGACAATTCCACCTGCCATGCAGACTTTTCTTGGCACTCTCCAGGAGTAAGGGGATGTGAGATCGTGCCTTTTCTCACCCTGACTGCCCTCCCACCCCACCCCTCCCCCAGCCCCCAGGAAAGGGCTCACTGTTGGGCCAGCTGGGAGATAAGAAGCAAATATCACAATGCAAGTACAGCTTCCCATTAATTGCTTTAAACTGCTCCCTGCAATAATGTTGGTGTAATCCATAAGGTTCAATTATGGCTATCAGGTAATTAGGCACACCACAGCGAGGTGATTGCATAATTAATGCTCAGCCCCCATCCAGCAGGTTCTGAGAGTAGTGTAGGTAACACCATTCACCCACCCCCACCTCTGGGAGAGGAATGGGGGACCCAAAACAGGGGGCTGCCCTCCCCACAGGTTCTGAGGAGAATGTTCTTAGGAAATGAGCTCTAAAGGTGTGGTGAAGGGACAGACCATGTGCAGCCAAAAGAGGCTGAGCCAGTGACTGCCAGGGAGCCTCATACCTACTACAGTGCTAGAATAGTCAGGTTTATCCTCCAAGACAGAGTTCAAATCCTGCCTCTGCCAGCAATCAGCTGTACAGTATTGGGCACTCACCTAATGTTTTTAAAGCCTCGACTTCCTTGTCTGTTAAAGAAGGGAATCAATAACTACTACCTCCTAGAGTATTATGAAAGCTGGATGAGAAAGTTTGCATACTGCTTCCATAGTTCCTGCAGGGCTATCTTTATTATCTACCTGTCTGGGCCACAGAATCCTGATCTGTATGATGGAGAAAGTCCCACCCAGCCTAAGCTTGAAGGGCCTTCATGCAAATAGATGAGGCGGGGAGGTCATGTGCATGGGGAGGTTGGAGCACTTGATGACATGCCATTGTGTCTTAGCTACCATGTGCCTGGCTTTCTGCTCGACCCTCCAGAACACAGCTGGATATAGTCCCCAGGTCCCTGCCCCCCAGAGACTACCCCCTAACCAGGCAGTAGGTGATTAACCCCACTCAAGGACGGAAATCTGATGGTTTGGGTGGATAGCACAGAGAATTACTTCTTGAGCCACTATCTGCGATATTCAAATGAGCCTCGAGTGACACAAAAGAGGAAAACATAGTCCAAGAAGGCTGTCGAAACAGTGCAGGTGAGAGAGGAGAGCGAGACCCCAGAGAAAGAGGATGAGGTGGTGGGTCAGACTGGAGCAGGGGCTACAGGGCCAGTGCGCAGGCCTGTGTCAGAAAGACGGGGCTTCTCGCATCATCCTTATACGTCCCAGTCGCCAAAACACACATCCACATAGGATGTACACACAGGCACATATAGGCAGACACACGGGTGCAGGCACAGACACACGGCTGCACACATGCCTGCGTGCACCCATAAACTAGCACAAGCAGGTACACGCTTGGAGACGTGAAGTTTTGTCAACATACAAGCACAGACATGCACAGAGATGCATACACACATGATGCATGCATACACGTAAATAAAGCGCGTGCACACACACGCACGCTCACTGAGTGAATCCACCAGCCTCTGAGAAATAGACGCTGTCCATTTTCCCACGATCCTTTCCTGCTGAGCATGTGATTCAAAAGCTGTCCACAAGAGGGTGCTCAGGAACTGAAATTCAAGAGGCCCTCGCCGGCTGATCCCTGGAATCCAGAGCTTAGAGCTTCCTGGGACCCTGCATTTTATTACTGGAAAAGCTGACGTTCTGAGAGGGAGGGCACTTGCTTGCCCTGTCTCACTAGGGCGACTATGGTCAAGAAAGGAGAAGGGGAGAGGGCATCGTCACTGTCCCGGTTGGAGAGGGAAAGTTAAGGATATGGAAGGTAAGGTCTCCTGAGGTTGTTAGACACTGTCCCTAACTTACTGTGACCCTGGGCAAGTGACTTGGCTTCTCAGTGTCTCAGTTTTCTCATCTGTGAGGAACCTGCTGTCTGTCATCACCTGCTTCCCCAGTCCCTCTGGAGGCCCCCAGACAGGCCCCTCCCTTATTCATATGCATCCGGATCCCTGGTTCTCTGCTCGCCCCACCCTTTCAAGTCTCCTGCCCTCACCTCTGCAGGCAGGATTACAAGTGCCCCACCCCATCACTATTTTATTTATACCACATTATTGCTACTTGTTGCTACTTGAAACTGCCTTATTAATGTGCTACATGTTTATTTTATCTCCTCCAGGAGAATGTAAACCTCATGAAAGCAGAGCCCTGGAGTGTCCTGTACCACCCCCCCACCCCCACCCCCCCGTCGCCCATCCACCACCCTTCCTCCATCCCTCACACCCAGAACGCCTGGCACCCAGTGAGCTATATGGTAAGCGTTAACTTCCTAGCCTGGCCGAAGAGGAGTCCCAGATGCGTGCTGGTGCTGCCCTCTAGTGGCACTAGGTCCCCATCGCACCCGGCTTTTTAACTTCCCATCCCACCTGTCACCAGCCCCCAGGGCACATCTCTGCGGGACTCTGGGGATGGAGTTAAGGAGATCTTGTCCCCAGGGTTCATCCCTGGATTCAGACGAGTTAGGGACCCTTTCTGGCACCTAATATTTGAACAGCCACAATTAACAAAGATGAGTTTAGTGTATGCTGTGGTCTCTGGAAGAGACACCTCAGGGCAGAAATATGATGGCATCTGTCTCTACAAAGTCTAGTAGAGAGAGCAAGATAGGCCAGCCCAACAGTCTCACCTCACAGACATTACTGAGGCCCAAGCCAGGACGGACAGATAAAATTATCTGGTCTAAAAACTCCCCAGAGTAATTGTCACCCCTTTCCCCACCCACTGATAAGCACCAAGCAGTCACATTTTTATGCAAAGCTTGTGTTCCTGAAGACCTTGCATAATTCAAAACGTGCATAATTCCAAACTAATTTTGCCATAAAAATGAATGCAAAGCAGAAAGAATGTGTTGCATAAATCTACCCCCATTGTGGCATATTTTTGCTTTAATGCTGCTTTTTATTTTTCCAGCATTATCTCTAATATTTCACAGCGTGCTCTGCTGAATTAACGGTGCAGCATTTCCTGCTGGTGGTTTGGCCTTCATAACCTTTTATCACATCTCACTTTCTTTCCAACGTTATTGATTTTCAGGTGCGTTTTTCAGCGCCTCCACTTAAAGAACACTCAGATGACATTGTTACGGGACACAGATAAGAGATTTAAAGTTATCATAACTGCCGGTGTTGGGGAAGCAGCATGATCGTCTCCAGAATTCCCCGATGAAATTAGAAATTTGGACGCTTGCAAACCACAGTGCACGCACACAGAAGGCAGGTATTTCTATTTAATAACCAAAGCAACATCACCCCATGGCAAGTTTACAATTCCCAGTTAACAGCTCACTTAGCTCCTCCAACTCTAGGAAGTTGTGCAATTCTGACGAATTTTTTTTAACTGAGGAGTTTTGCGTTATTTCCACAAAACTTAGTGCATAAACATTTATAAGCATTTTTATGTTGCATCCTCCTGAAGCCACATAGTTGACATTCTCATGAACCAGGACCTCACTCTGGATGATCTCACTTGCCAGGCCCTTAACCCCTGAGGGTCAGGGGAGCAACACCATACCCAATAACCAGGGATCTGGATTGGACTTCAGCAGTTCCAGCCACATGCCCCATGCTCACATGGAAGCCTTTTGGGGGGCAGCATCCGCAGAGCCCCCCACCCCTCCTCCAAGTCCACTCCTAAGGGTCCTTCTGTCTCCTCCTGCCCCCACTTCACATCAGCATTTGGTTCAAATTGTCTCATTCTGTTCCAGCTGCCCCCTCCTCAACACAGAGCCTGAAGGGGATTTAGACCTGTGATGGGGGAGAGGGGAGATGAAGGAAAACGAGGACTGAGTACCTGGCACTTGAAAGACATCAGACTTTCCACGGGACCAAAAACAACCTCTTGGCACACAAGGCCTATGAATTGTCTGTTTGGCCTTCCTCTGCCTGGAATTGCTTGCTTTCCTTCTTTTTAATTTTCATTGACTTTTTAAGAGAAAAAAGAGAGAGAGAGAGAAACATCTATTTGTTGTTCCACTTATTCGTGCATTCATTGGTTGACTCTCATATGTGCCCTGACCAGGGATCAAACCCACAACCTTGGCATATCGGGACTTCACTCTGATGAACTGAGCAACCTGGCTAGGGCCTGTAATTGCTTTCTAAAAGGTTCCTTCTGCTTGTCCAGAGCCTGGCCCCAGAAGAGGGAGGACCAGACCCCAGGAAGGAGAGGAGGGGCTGGCTCTGAACCCACCTGCTGGGGCCCCTGTCCTTCTTCCACTCCCACCCGACCTTGAGCAAATTCTTATCCAGGACACAGCCCCTCTCTGGTCTCAGTTCCCAACTCTGTAGAATCTAGGGGATAAAAACACCACCTACTTCGTGTTACTGAACTAAAAGGGTTTGTTTGCCTGCACACGTTTAAGCCCAATAAAATGCAAGAGGAGTTTGCAGCCCAGAAAGTGAAGGTTTCCTTTTAAGGAAACGGTGCCATGCCAGGAGTCACAGGTGAGCTTGTGCTCAAAGATCTGGTCCCCCAGGGCTACTAGGGGATGAGTCCTACAGCGCACTAAGCGAGTTAGGGTCATGGTTCAGGTCACAGTCTCTACTGACCGTCTGGAGCCTGGGTAGGGGTGGTTGATCGTTGTTTCTGGTCCTGGCATCAGCCATGGCATTCTGTTGTCTGGTTTTGCAAGAATGTGGTCGGTGGGGTTGTGTCAGAGCTGAAACACCTCTGAAGCCTTAGATGCTATCTCCAACTTGACTGAAACTGTTTCTGTGGTCAACAGACCCAAGGCTTTGTTCCCGAGATTATCCTTGTCCTAAGGGCTTCCTGATTAGGGGAGTGGGCGTACCAGGCAGAAGGCAGTGGGTGGGTCGGGGTAGGGTGTGGGAGGAGGCCAGTGTGAATCAAAAGGAAAGAAAGGAGAAAATGTCACATTAGAGAAATGAAGCTTCTGCGTGGTTACAAATGCAGTCCTCCCCGGGACAAACTGTGGCACCAAGTACGGGACAGGGCACCCATTTACTGGGATGCGTGAGGGCCAGCATCGGAATGTGGAGTTCCACCTCTCAGAGCAGGTGTGGTGCAATGTTAGACAGCGACCCAGCCAGGAGGACTCTGCCCACTGATGAACAATTCATCCCGGGGGGAAGCATGGGGAATCGCTAGCTGAGGAGGACAGGGGGACCCCACTCTGGTTTTGCCCGAGTATCTGTCAAGTCACCTTCCCATTTAAGAGTTCAGTGGCTTGGATAGGAGCCAGACGACCTCTTTGCCACCCAGGTGATCCTGGATTCAGGCCAGCCCCTCCCACCGGGCCCACCCCACCCTGCACAGCTGGATAATCTGCAAATTTGCCTGGTGAGTAGGGTGGGTGGACCCAAAGCCACATTCATCCTACCTGTCAGGAGATGGTGAAATCACCCCACAAGGCCAGGGCCACGGCCTGGACTGGATCCAGGGGTGTCCAACCCACAGCCCACAGGCTGCCTGCAGCCCAGGATGGCTATGAACAGGGCCCAACACAAAATCAGAAATTTACTTAAAACATTATGAGACTTTTTTGTTTTCATTAGTGTTTGTGTATTTAATGTGTTGCCCAAGACAACTCTTCTCCTTCCAGTGTGGCCCAGAGACACCAAAAGGCTGGACACCCCTGTACCGGGCCCATCCACACCAAGCTTCGTTTACCCGCTTGGCACCATTTTATACTCCTTGCTCTCTCTGGGCCTCAACTTTCCCTGCTGAAAAGTGGGCAGCCTGGGCTTCCCCAGCTGCTTCAGCTAAGCATTCTCAGAATGTGAGAATTCGGCCTCCACCTTCTACTCCCTACCCCATCGTGGGTGCCGGGGGGGCGGGGGGTGGCGGGGTACACTAATTTACTACTGTTTGCTGGGCCCCCAAGCACCAAAAGGGGGAGCCCCACGGAACGGTGAGGGGGAGGCCTTCTGAAGGAGAGGGTGGGATGTGCAGCCCTAGGCTAAAAACTCAGAGGCAGTGCCCTGCCGTTGCTGCCCCCTCCTGCTGCTGGGGTCGTCTCTTCCTTCACACCCTCATCTCCCGGCATACAAGGAGGCTCCTGAGGGCCAGCGGATACGGAGCCTTTTCTCTCCGCATCCCCAGCACCTGGGTGCTATGACCGATTTCCTGACTGGACAGAGAGAGGGTGGGTTTCCCCTGGGCAGGAGCCAGGAAGGTGACCTGTTCCCAGCCTGTGGCCTGTCCAGCGTGTTCCAAGTGACCACACAGGACCAAACCATACAGCCAAAAAGGAACAGCCCGACTTACCCTAGGCTCCCTCTTCCCTCCATTCTCAGGTCCCACAACCTGTTAACCTTTTACCCGCCTCCTCCTTCCACCCCCACCCTGTCCCCACTGCCTGGCCCCTCTCCTGGAAAGCCTGTCACTTCCGGCTCTTTGACTCACTTTGGACTGGCTGGAGAGACACAGACTGCCCCAGTGACAGAGAAGGGTCCCCAGGTGTGGTTTCTTTGAACCCAGGTCCCAGTGTCAGCCCTAAAATTCCTCCTCCTTCAGGAAAGCTGCGAGTGCTGCAAGGGAAAGTCTGTGGACACACACACAAAAAACAGCATTAAAAGTTTGCCACAGCTCTGGCCAGGTGGTCAGTTGGTTGGAGCATCCTCCCATCACCGGAATGTTGTAGGTTTGGTTCCCAGTCAGGGCACATCGGGGAGGCAAACAACTGATGTTTCCCTCTCACATCAACCATCAACGTGTGTCTCTCTCTCTCTCTCTCTCTCTCTCTCTCCCCCCCTTTTTCTCCCCCTCTCTAATGTCCCCCTTCCTCTCTCTCTAAAATCAATAGACATATCCTCAGGTGGGGATTTAAAAAAAAAAATCCCCACATCCGTCTCTGGTTCTCCTGCCTGTGCACCTTGAAACCTCGAGAACCCTTCCTCCACACATGTCCAAATATCCCCCACCTGTCATCACTGGGTTCAAGGGTCACAGCTTCCCCAGGAAAGTGACTGTTCGCCTGTTAGGACTTTCTCCCCTGGGCTGCTGTGATCACAGGCGGCAGGAGGAACTGCTCAGCCAGGGGGCCCATGGCAGGTCCCAGCCTGGCTTTGCCTGGTATCTTGCAAATCACTGTCAGCTGCTGGGCCTTCTCTTGCACCTGAGGGGTAGACATGAGCATAGGGGCCATTTAGGCTCACCCACCCTGGGGGTCATCCCCTCACTGAGCCAGTGAGCTCATGGGGCACTGAGGGGTCAGCATGTTTGTTGAGGACCTCAGTGAATGAATTCAGAGCTGGGGACACTCAGACCCAAAGCTCTTTCAGAATTAAGCCTCTGAGCATCCTCGGCCCTGCAGCTGCCCTTCCTGTTCCTTTCCCTGGCCCAGGAACAAAGCCATCTTCTCAGCCACCAGCCAGCCACACCCTCAGCATGGCCCTGGGTAAGACAACCAAAAATGTGACAATCTGTCCACTCATTGTTCTTTTCTCCCAATGTAATTACGTACCATGGAGGTAAAACACAATAATTTCAAATACTTATTCAATGCCTGCTGTATGCCAGGCACCGGGCTCTGCATTTCCATATGAACAATCTCATTTAATGCTGGTGCCAACCCATGAGGTAGGTCCATTATTAGCTCCCATTTCTCAGGCCAGGAAATGAGGTGGAAAGAGGTTAAATTTGCCCAAGTTCACATAGCAGGCTAGTGACAGAATTTTGGAACTTTATGAAATAATTTTTTATGCATTTGTAATGCAACATTTTTGCATTCTTATAGTCCTCTCTCAGGCTTTGTATTTTTGTTTTTAATTTCATGTCCTAATCTATTTTCAGTCTGTGATGCTTTGTTTGTTTGGCATTGTTTCTTGTCTTCCTCTCTAAGACAGTAGAAATATTCTGGAAAATTTGTGAAAACATAGCTAAATAGGTAAAGTGGATATGGATGACTGAGAATGAATTTTTTTAATGAAACAACCTAGGAAGCAAAAAAATTGCTTTCAAAATGCATATGAAAATTGCAAAATCTCCCCAGGGTGCAAGAATCTTCTCATGATGTGAACTGGTGGCTGTGAGCATTCACTTCCAACCAAATTCCTTTCAGCTGATCCACTTGAAACCTACAGGGGAAAAAAAAAAGCTTTAAAATTTGTTACAACTTTGTCAGACAAGCACATAGTTGCTGGAAAATGTTTAGAAATTAAAAGCCCGTACTAACTGGGCAGGGGCCATACCATGATCTCGAAGGTGGCTTTCCCTGGGCAAGGCTGAGCCATTGCGCTCCAGGTGTGCTGACCCCTGTGATTTCCCCCAATGTGGGAAGCTCAGCTGCATAATTTGTGGTAGTGGGGGGCTGCATTTGCGATCTCCCCTGACTTTGGGTTTTAGACGTTAGGCTATGAGTTTCTCTTTCGTGCTGGGTTCAAGCGCTAACCTTCCCACCAGATGATTCTTCTGTGTACTTTCTTTTCCTTTCAGCTTTGGGGAGCAGCCCCGGAATTTCTATCTGAAAACATGCAAACGTGCCTAAAACATTGTCCATTCATTTCTTCCAACTCATTCTTTCTCCAAATCTAACAATCTTACCTATAAAAAAAAAAATTAAAAGCCCAGAAACCGGGAGGTGAACATGAAGCATAAAGAGATGCCAATAAAAGCTAAAACTTTAGAAGTTGCAGAGCCACCCCAAGGTACATAAAAATAATATTTGAGTAAACAGGGGCCAAAACTACTGTTTTGACTAAGTTTTATTGGCATCAACCTTATTGACATATAATTGAATACAATAAAATGTACAGATTTTTAAGCAGAGTTTAAGTTCTGACAAATATATACCCATATAACAACTATACAATCAAAATATTGATTGATCTTGACATCAGTAAGAGACCAAACATTTCCATCACCCCAAAAGTTCTTTTGTGCCTCTTTGTAACCAATCCACCCACCCCCCAACCAATGATCTGCCCTCTATGATCAGAATCTGTTCTAGAATTTCATACAAATGGAGCCATGCAGCATGTACTCTTTTCACCCGTCTTCTTTCACTCATTAAGACGTTTCTGAGAGTCGTCTACTCTGTGATGTGAACAAAGCAGTCCTTCCACTTCACGGAGCAGTGCCCCGCTGCATGGACACGCCACGCCGTGCCTGCTCGCCCATCTCTTGATGGGCGTGTGGATTGCCTCCCGTCTTTCACTATTATGAATAGCTTTCGATGAGTATTTTTGCCTGTCTTGGTTTTAATATCATTTCTCATTTCTCTTGGGTGAACGCCTAACAATGAGATTGCAAGGTCATGTGGGAAATGTATATCTAACTGTCTACGAAATCAGCACACAATTTTCCAAAGTGACGCCAATGTTTTACTTTCCCCTAGCAGTGTACGAGAATTCCAGTTGCTCCCCATTCTGGAAAATATTTTATAGTGTCAGCTTTTTACATATTTTTTTTAATCCTAGGAGGTAAGAAGTTGTATCTCGTTGTTCAACCAAATTGTTTTTTATCCAATGGTTGGCTTTCTTCTCAACATCAATTCTACAATAATATTTGGAAAGGAGATTTTAATATCCCACTATTGATAATAGATAGAGCAACTAAACAGGTCAATAAGGAAATAGAGGAGTTAACACTATATATACCAGCTACATATAACTGACTTGTATAGAATACCTCATCCCAAAGACCGCAGAAATTAAAACATGTTCACACTGAAATCTGAACATCCATAAAGCATAATTTTAAAAGGTAGAAACAAAACCATAAAAATAAATAATTAGAAGTAAAAAAGTAGAAACAACACATTGTCCATTAACTGATTAATGTGTAAATGAAATAGTATATCCAAATACTGGAATGTTATTCAGCCTGTGATGGTTAATTTTATGTCAACTTCACTGGCAACAGGTACCCAAGTTAAACACTATTTCTGGGCCTGTCTGGAGAGTATTTCCAGATGAGATTAGCATTTGAATCAGTGGACTCAGTCATGTAAATTATCCTCCCCAAGGCTCCTGGGAGACATTCAGTCTGTTGAGGACAGAATGGAACAAAAGGTGGAGGAAGGAGGAATGCAATCCTCCTCCTTTTCTCTGCCTCATCTCTTGAGCTGAGACTCTCATCTTCTCCAGCCCAGAGGCAGGGATTTCACCATCAGGTCCTCTGGTTCTCAGGGCTTCAGACTGAGACCAGATTGCACCAGCGGCTTTCTTACATCTCTGGCTTGCAGACGGAAGGTCATTGAACTTCTTAGCCTCTATAATCACGTGAACCAATTTATTATTTTATATATATATATATATATATCCCATTGTCTCTGTTTTTCTGGAGAACTCTAACACACCGCCATTTAAAAGAAACCAAATACTGACACATGCTACAAAATGAGTGAATTTTTCAAACATCATGTCCAGTTTAAAAAGTCAATCACAAAATCCACATATTATATGAACCCATTTATATGAAACATACAGAGCAGGCAAATACATACAGAAGAAGGTAGGTTATCGTTCACCTCGGACTGAGGGGTTGGGGAAAACAGGAAGTGACTGTTGAGGGATATGAGGGGTTATTGTTGAAGTGATGAAATGCTCTAAAATGGACTTCCAGCCAAGATGGAGGCGTAGGTAGATGAGCTTTGCCTCCTCGAACAACCAAAGGAAGAACAACAACAAATTTAAAAACAAAAACCAACCAGAACTGCTAGAAAATCGAATTGTATGGAAGTCCAACAACCAAGGAATTAAAGAAGAAACATTCATCCAGACCGGTAGGAGGGGCAGAGATGGGCAGCTGGGGGGAAAGGACTCGCAGCAAGTCAGCGACTGGCAGACCAGGTAATCCGACATTCATGTGTGGATAAGCCGGGAGGAACTGGGAAATAAGACAGACCTTGCAGCCCAGGGTTCCCATGGGGGAAACTAAAGCCTCAAAAACTCTGGCGGTAAAAACCTGTGGGGGTTGTGTTGGTGGGAGAAACTCCCAGGCACACAGGAGAGTTCATTGGAGAGACCCACAGGGGCGTAGAATGTATACAAACCCACCCACCTGGGAATCAGCACCAGAAGGAACCAATTTGCTTGTGGGTAGCCGGGGAAGTGACTGAAAGTGAGGTGAGAGCCAAGCAAGTGGCATTGTTCCATCTCGGACCCCTCCCCTACATACAGCATCACAAAACATCAATGTAGGTTGCCCTGCCCTGGAGAATACCCAAGGCTCCACCCCTTACTGCATAACAGGCGCTCTGAGACAAAAAAAAAAATATATGGCCCAAATGAAAGAAGAGATCAAAGCTCCAAAAATAGAACTAAGCAATGAAGAGATACCCAACCTATCAGATGCAGAGTTCAAAACACTGGTAATCAGGATGCTCACAGAAATGGTTGAGTATGGTCGCAAAGCAGAGGAAAAAGCAAAGGCTATGCAAAGTGAAATAAAGAAAAATATACAGGGAACCAACAGTGAAGGGAAGAAAACCAGGACTCAAATCAACAATTTGGAACAAAATGAAGAAATAAACATGCAACCACAATAGAATGAAGAAATAAGAATTCAAAGAAATGAGGAGAGGCTTAGGAACCTCTGGGACAACTTTAAATGTTCCAACATCCAAATCATAGGGATACCAAAGGAGAAGAGGAAGGACAAGAAATTTAAAACATACTTGAAAACATAATGAAGGAGAACTTCCCCAATCTGGCAAAGGAAATGGACTTCCAGGAAGTCTAGGAAGCTCAGAGAGTCCCAAAGAATTATATCCAAGGAAGCACACACCAAGGCACATCATAATTACATTACCCAAGATTAAAGATAAGGAGAGAATCTTAAAAGCAGCAAGAGAAAAGGAGACAGTTACCTACAAAGGAGTTCCCCTAAAACACTCAGATGATTTCTCAAAAGAAACCTTGCAGGCAAGAAGGGGCTGGAAAGAAGTAATCAGAGCCATGAAAGGCAAGGACCTACATCCAAGATGACTCCATCCAGCAAAGCTGTCGTTAGAATGGAAGGGCAGATGTAGTGCTTCCGAGGCAAGGTAAAGTTAAAGAGTTCATTATCACTAAGCCATTTTTATACGAAATGTTAAAGGGACTTATCTAAAAAAAAAAGAAGAAAATCAAAAATATGAACATTAAATGACAACAAACTCACAATTATAAACAACTGAACCTAAAAAACAAAAACAAAAACAAACTAAGCAAACAACTAGAACAGGAACAGAATCCGGAAATAGAGATCACATGGAGGGTTATCAGCAGGGGAGGGGAAAGGGGAGAGTAGGGGAAAAGGTACAGAGAATAAGCAACAGAAATGATAGGTACAAAATAGACAGGGGGAGGTTAATAATAGTATAGGAAATGGAGAAGCCAAAGAACTTATATGTACAACCCATGGACATGAACTAAGGGAGAGAGATGCTGAAAGGAGTGGGGGTACAAGGGGATAAAGGGGAGGAAAAAATGAGACAACTGTAATTGCATAATCAATAAAATATACTTTAAAAAAGAAAGAAAATGTTCTAAAATGATTGTGGTGATGGTTGCACAACTCTGTGAATATGTTAAAAACCACTGAATTGTACACTTAAGTGGGTAAATGTATACTTTAAGTGGGTGATTTATATATTGATAAAGCTGTTTTAAATAGCTATTAGAGCTTATAAGTGAGTTAAGCAAGGTTGTGGAATATAAGATCAATATACAAAAATTGATTGTGTTCTATTTACAGAAAAAACAAATGGATATTAAGATTTTTAAGTACCATTACAATAGCAACAGACAACCTGAAAAAACTAGGGATGAACTTAACAAAATCTATGCAAGGTTTGTGTGCTAAAAACTACAAAATGTTGATGAGACAAAGACCTAAATAAATGGACAGAGAGGTGACATTCATGGATCAAAAGACTTAAAATTGTTAAGATGTCACTTCTCCCCAAATTGATCTATATATTCAATACAATTTCAATAAAACCCTGGTGAGGTTTTTTTATACAAATTGGCAAGCTAATTCTAAAATTTATGTGGAAAAGCAAAGGATGTAGGCCAGTCAAAACATTGATTAAAAAGAAAGCAAAGTTGGAGGACTTGCAGTATCTGATTTTAAGACTTAATATAAGATACAAGAATAAAAAGGTATAATATTGGTGAAAGAATAAATATACATATCAATGGAACGAAATAGAGTTTAGAAATATGTGGTCAATTGGTTTTTAACAAATATGCCAAGATAATTCAAAGGAAAAAATATTATTTTCAATAAATAGTGCTGGAACTTTTCAACATACCTACGTTTTGTTTTTAAAAAAAGAACCTTCACACATACCTGTTGCCATATAGAGAATTGGCTCAAGATGGATCATAGATCTAAATGGAAAACCATAAACCCTAAAACTTCTAGATGGAAATATAGGAGAAAACATGTGATTTGGATGAAGCAAAGATTTTTAAAATATGATCCAAAAGCATACATCATAAAGGACAAATAATTAATTGGACTATCAAAATTTAAAACATCTGCCCTTCCACAGAGGCTGTTAAGAGAATGCAAACGCAAGCCAAAGGCAGAGAGAAAATATTTGTTATGCACATTTCTCATAAAGGATTTTTATCTAAACATATAAAGAACTTTCACAACTCGATAATAAAAAACAAACACGAGAACACACTTCACCAGAGGAGAAATATGAATGGCACTTAGGCACATAAAAAGATGATATCATTAGCCATTAGAGGAATGCAAATTGAAACCACAATAACAGATCACTGCACATTTATCAGAGTGAATAAAAATTGTAAACCTACAATACAAAGTACTGGTAAGGCCACAGAACAGCAGGAACTCTCAGGCCTCTCTGGTGGGTGCAGCCATGTTGGAAGGCAAATCGTCAGTCCCTTCAAAGTCAAATGCACAGCCATGGTGGGTGTGGCTCGGGTGGTTGGACATGGTCCCGCAAAGTGAACAGTCCCTGGGTTCGGTTCTAGTCAGGGCACGTGCCTGGGTTGCAGATTCGGTCCCAGTCAGGCCACCGATTTCTCTCTCACATTGATGTTTCTCTCCCTCTCTTTCTCTCTCCCTTCCCCTCTCCCTAAAAATAAATAAGATTTCTTTAAAGATTAATGGTCTAAATGAAATTAAATAATTCCAAGTCAAATGCAGTTCTTAAAAGTTATTTTGTTTAATGATAAAAGTACTCTTCTGACAAGCAATTCTTTAAAGATTGGAATTATAAAAGATAATTGAATCTCTATTATTCTGCCTAGTACTCTTACTTAAACTTGCATAAACATTTACTGGTTCCAAAAGGATAAAATGTTCTTCCCAAAGTTATCTAGCTACACTCTTTTAACCTGCATATGAACTGTCAGTCTATTTTCCTATTTATTTAAGTATGTGAAACTTAGCAGTTAACAGTTTTTAACTCTCACTAATCACTGTACCATCTTAGCCTGGAATAATAATATATGTATTCATCAACTGATTAAAATAATGTCAATACATAAAGCATAAAAGGAGATCTTTCCGTTTGAGTCGCTTCTAAAATTCTTAACCATGTTTTCAAATGTTCAGAAAACAAGATGGTGATGAGAAGTTCAAGGGGCCTGCCCCGTTTGTTGTCCTGATGCGAAGGCACTAGTTAAATTGGATGTCCCTCTCCTGATCACAGGATCCTGCCCATTTCAGGGATGTCAGAAACGACACCAAAATAGGCATCCAGCTGTCTGACCTCCCAAAGGCGGGGGCTCAGGTTCGGGGGGAGAGTTGGGCGGAGTGGAAGGCTGAAACCGGACTGTGGTGGATGACAGCCTGTGGTGGGACGCCTCCTACAGGAAGTCAGCAGGGCAGTTAGCCACAGCCTACAGCCCAGCTCTGTATTTCCTCAGTCAACAAACTTTTATTGAACACATACTGTATGCCAAGCCCTATGCCTAGGCACCCAGGACAGTGGTGAATGAGAGCCTGGTTAGAGGGAGAGAAATAACCAGTTACACTGTAGTGTGCAGCTCAGGTTTGACTGTATTAAGGGGCCCAATTATTGACCCCACCTGTATCCAAACCCTGTGCCCTGTAACTTTGCAGTCTCCTCCCGCCCTGCCTCTGGACTGGCCTGGGGACTTGCTTTCGCCGATAGAATAAGTAAGACAGAAGTCATTTGCCAATTCTGAGCTTCGGTTTTCAGAGGCCTTGTTACTTTTGTTCTTTCAGACTTCTGCACACCATAAACACAAGCCCAGGCTGGTCTGTTGAAAGACAAGAGACCCTATGGAGGAGAGCTCAGTTATCCCAGCTGAAACCATCCTAAATGAACCTACATGTGAGACCACCAAACATGTGAGTAAGCGCAGGCAAGACCAGCTGAACAGCCCAAAGGAGCACAGACTTGTGAACTGAATTTTGAAGAGCGTGTTACACAGCAATAGCTAACTGATACAGTTAGCGCAATGAACCATTGAAAGAGCTGAGCTGGCAGGGGGAGGCGGGCAGAAACCACATGGAATACTAACAATGGGTAACTATGGGACAGACACTACACAAACTAATATATTATCACCACTCTCTTTCCTGTTCCAAAGAGGTTAAATGATTTGCCATGGCCACAGAAGAGAAAAGTGGTGGACCCAGGACATGAACCTAGGTGTGTCTGACTCCAGAGGATAAGGATTTTAATTGCTATGCTGTACCACGAGGGACAGGAAGAAGCAAAAATGTAGCAACTCAATTCTTATTACAGATTCTGTGGCTCCAGAATTGGAATTAATTCAGTTCATTTCTGCACTCAGTCGTTCATTTAGATAATCTATATGTTAAACTCGGGTTCTTTATGTTTATCTCAGACCATTCAAAACCCATTAATAGCAAAAAGACCATCAACATTCCAGTGTAAGGTTTCCCATGAATCACCTGAACTGAACAGTGAACCCAGTAGAGGGGAGAGGGAGCAAAACCCAGAGACAAAGAGCATTCAGAAGATGTTCATTAAATTAAACCAATCTCAAATTCCCAGGTATCCACACCAGCCTGCCTCACCACCACCACGTTCCCTCAGCAAAGAGCAAAGAAAGAAGCCAACCTTGACCCACATCCCCAGCTGATTGCCCTCTCCAAACATACCAGTGTTTACACATCCTGGTTTACACTTCCTGCTGCCCTGCCCTTTTCGTTTCTCCCTCCCTGCTCTTCAGAACCCCAGCACCTGAGGAGGGAATGTGTTGCAGTGGCTGGACTCACCCTCTGGAACTGACTGGTTACTGCCCTGACCCCACTTCCTGGACAGAGGGAAACCCTCACAGTAGCATCTAGGGTTCTCTGACTGCAAGCAAAAGATACAGACTCCAGGCAACTTATGCAAAAAAGGTCACTGGAAAGCTCTAGGTTGATTAGAGAACTGGGGGAAACGCTAAAGAACAAGCCTGGGAAGAAATAGCAAGCAGGGCAGCTCTGTGGGGTCTCAGAGGCAGGAAACTGCGAATGGGCTTTTGGGGCATTGCTGCCACCATGAATTTAGGTGCTGTTGTTGTTGTTACCAGTTTAGGTGTTGTCGTTGTGGTGCTGGTGGTGCTTGTTGTTTCTGCTCCAGATTCCATTTCAGAAAAAGAAAAAGTAAGCAACGGGATCCTTGGCTGGGCCGGGGTCTTGGATGCACCCCTTTGGCCAACGAAAGGCAAGCACAGAGACTACAGCAGCCAGGAGGGGCACTCCCAACAGGATATGGGGACATTCTTATCTAAAGAGGGAATAGACGCCCCCTGTGCGCACTCTTCGCAGCTCCTCCACAAAGGGGAACAGCAGGGAGACCTAATCTAATTGGAGGTCTCCCTAAGGGATTGATGCCTGAGTTCTGAGGGACAAGGAGCTAGCCAGGCTTGGGGGTGAATGTAGGATAGCGCTGACCAATGAGGAGCCACACAAGCCAAGGAGCAAGGAGGAGCTCTGTGCAACTTCCAGATGCCCTATCCCCAATCCAGTGCAGGCCCCTCACTGTAGACGCTGGTAGTTCGCCAGTCCAGCATCCACCCCTCTTCTTCTGGCAGCACCTCACAATTTCATTTCCAGAGCCACGCATCCTCACTGTCAGACCACTTTGTCTGGTCCAGGGGTGGAGCTAGCCATGCAGGATTTAAGCCTGAGGCTGAATTTATCTGCCTGGCCACAAGGATTGGTTAAGAGTGGTCACATGACCCTGAGCCAGGCCACGCAGTAAACTCGAGACTTCTGAGAGTGATTTTTCCCCCACCAGACTTAAACTTGAATGGTATTTTGCAGCGGTAAAAGTACTTTGTATGATACTCTAACAGTGAATAGATGTCATTACACATTTGTCCAAGCTCATAGAACACTAAGAGACCCCTAATATAAACTATGGACTCTGAGTTATAATGATGTGTGAGTATAGGTTCATCAGTTCTAACAAATATACCCCTCTGAGGGGGGGGGAGCCGTTTTGATAATGAGGGAGGCTATGCATGTGTGGGGGCAGAGGGGTTACAGGAAAATTTTTGTGCCTTATAAGAACTTCAGTGACAGCAATCAGGTTCCACCTTAACCCAGCAGGAACTTTTTTAAACTTAACTAATTATATCTGCAAAAACCTTATTTCCAAATAAGGCTACGTGATGAATTTGCGGGAACACTATCCAACCAGCACACCTACTGCCCACCAAGCATCACACTACACGCTGGCAGGCCCACCACTGTTTCTCAGTCACCGCGGAGCAGCAGTTACTCTGGAGACCCACCAGTCCTGCTTGGTGATGACTCAGATGCCCAGTACAGAAATTTGGGGGAGTGACACTTTTTGATATTCTGGATCTGGGAAAAAAAAAAGCTTGCACCACCCAAACCAGGTGCTGAACAGAAGCCGGGCCAGTCAAAAGGTGCCGTCTCCAGGAAATGTTATTGCTAAAGAGGAGCCAGGCCTTTGCTAATCCTCTCCAGCTTTCCCACTTTTGCCTGCAGAACCCTCTCCCGCACACTGGGACTGATTTTTTCTTAACAGACCCTGGATTTGCCAGTCCTGTCGTTGGTTCTCCCACCCCTAAACCTTGTCTGGAACATTGGCCCTACCTTCAAAGTTCTCCACCCTGCCTCTAGCTCTGCAGCTGTGGCTCCTTCCCTGGGGATCACATTCCCTGCATTGCCGCCTCAGACCCTGGGCCAGCCAATGGCAGATCATCCAAGCTCCAGGGGACTCAGGCTCTCCCCATGCTTCTGCTCTGCCATCTTTAGCTGTCCTCCTTTTGTCAAATGGTTGCAAAATGGGGGCTGTCCTTCCAAACTTCAGGCCTCCATTAAAGGCAGAATGTATAATAAAAAGAAGCAACAAAAAGGGTAAAGGCCTAGCTGCTATAACAAAGAGCTCCCTCTATAACTACACAGGTGCATAAAGAGTGTAAGTTGATTTCTCTCTCAGGTAACAGTCCCCAGGTAGGCAGGCCACATGGGCAGGCGACTCTTCACCACACAATCAGGAATCCGGGCTCTTCCCATTATATTGCTCCCACAGCCCTAAGGCATTGACCTTGTCTGCATGGTCACAGCTGCAGTATAGACATACTGGGCTCCCAGGTTATGGGAAGAGGAGGAGAGAGCATGGAGGAGCACACACCTAAGGTTTTAAGGCCTGGATTTGGAAAGCCGCACACACATCACCTCCCTCCCCCATGCACTAAGTCACATGTCTTAGTGACCCACAAGGCAGGCTGGGAAATAGTTTCTGGCTAGGCAACCATGTGACTACCTTTCAATTATTTGGGGACAAAGGGAGAATGAATTTTGGCAGATAATTACTAGTGTCCACCACATAGAGTTAGCTTCTGAGTCCTTGTTGAACTCAAGGGCAAGACAGTCAGCACCTGTGTGTTTCCAGGAGCTCTCAGTCCCCTACACCTGGGAGATTGCTTCTGTCTGTAGAAATCATCTTCTTCCCCCATTATTCATGGTCCCAGACAAGGCAAGACAGTAGGACTAGGCCATACAAGGCCCTGTTTCCTGGCTCACTACAGCCGTCACCTCCATGGTGATGACCTTCTGTCCCACCTTACACCTGATATACACACTGGGTAATTTCTCTGGAAAAACCTAAAGCTTCACCCTTTATGGATGGTGTGAACAATTAACATTCCTTAAGTTAAATTCAAAAGCAGTTTGTGCAGAAGGCACAACTGCTTGAGGCCTTAGACCCCTAAGAAACATCACCACCTCCCCTTTTCCTTGTTAAGGAACAAAAAAGATTGGAATCTGTGGACCTTACTGGGTTGGCCTATCACAACCTTAATGCAAAGGAGTGAATTCAGCGAATGGGGAAATTGCAGGTACAATGCAAGGGGCAGATTAGAGACCAGCATACACATAGGTCTCTGGCCCCCAGGGAGCCCAGACAGTGCCCCGTGCACGCAGCAGGGATGGCCCCTGGTCTCTCTCCGTGAGGGGCTTCTGGCCTGTACACAGTGTAGATCTCTTCCCTAGGGGCCCGAGGTAGCAGCACATTCACCAGATAAATTAAATCCTGCTAATATGTCAAAGGAAGGTGCCCTTCCTGGAAACCAGGGCCTCTCAAGAGACAAGTTTCCCCTGTTTGCCACTCAGTTATTTGCCACAGTGAA
>PVKU01002798.1:0-43956 GCA_004027475.1 Anoura caudifer
CCTAAAACAAAAGCCAACTAAGCAAACCACTACAACAGGAGCAGAAACACAGAAATGGAGATCACATGGAGGGTTAGCAATAGGGGAGTGGGAGGAGGAGAGAGGGGGACAAGGTACATAGAACAAGTAGCATAGATGGTAGGTAGAAAATAGACAGGGGGAGGGCAAGAATAGTGTGGGAAATGTAGAAGCTAAAGAATTTATGACACATGGGCATGAACTAAAGGGGGGAAAGTGGGTGGGAGGGGGTGTGCAGGGTGGAGGGTAATGAAGGGGGGAAAATGGGACAACTGTAATAGCATAATCAATAAAATATAATTTTTAAAAATGTTTTTATTGAAAATCTTATTGATTAACTAGGAAAAGTTTTATGTGTTAATGTCATATTATTTTTTATTGTTTATTTTTCCACAGATGTTTCATTAAAAATAATAGCAAAAAAAGCAACCAAAAACAGTTCTAAGTTTTCCATATTCTGTGGTCTTTTAACTGTGCTAAAGCTGGTAAGAAAGTAGATGAAAGAATATTTCCAAAATTTTAAATTTGTAAAAATGTAATCTAGTTCATAGGCTACTTTTCATCAGTATTACTATTATTGTACATAAAAAGTAGCTAAAATATATGACTATCAATGAGTTATCTGTACTTCTAAGGAAGAATGAAATTGTTTCTCTCTTCTCTTTTTCAACAACAAAGCAGTAATACTTATATATTGACAGTAATCTCAGTGCAGATAAGTGATTTTGTGTTTGGCTTATCACATTGCTCCAGTGAATACACATTTAACATGTGCATATATCAATTTGTATTTATAATCCCATGGAAGAGACTCACCTCTTGCAGAAATAGAAAGAGTTGAGAAGAGGTCACACAGAAATGGTTTACACATGAATAATGGTCATTAACTATCTTCATTTATATTGTGAAATTATTTGGTAAGAGTGGTATAATTACTACTTAATTAATAGAGCTATCTAAGGTATTCATGGCAGTTATGAGAATAGTAAGGAAGGGCAAAAGGAATTTGTTCATCTTTATAAGGCTGTAAAAAGTGTTCATTTCAGACTCTGGTGTATGTGTAATTAAAGCCTATTAGAACCTGAAATTCAGGTGATCAGCATTAGTTTGAGTCATTTGCTATACCTCTGTGTTTTAACAGGCACTGCTGGTACAGTGTATGCATTAAATCTTTTGCTCAAATAGAAATCAACAACAAAATTTTATCTATATATTACCATCTTGAATTTGAAATTATAACAACCCAATGGAGCATAAAAGAAATAGAAGCTACTTTTCTTAACTATATAAATAGGACAAACTGATTAACTTGGAATTCATGATTTCATTAGGTTTTTCTTTTAGAAGTTTATGGCTGTGTGCCTCAGGGTGTTTTTGTTGTTTTTGTTAATTTGAATTAATGCAATATGCTAATAACTACAATGCTATAAAAAGAGATTATGGGAATGGAAAATACAAAATCAACCAGAATTTTGCTAAAAATTTCTGAAGACAATTTAGAAAGGATACTCTAGTATTCTCCCAACTCTATTATGTTAATGAAAGAGGAGTGTGTGTATGCGCGCGCACACATGTGAGAGAGAGAGACAGAGACAGAGAGAGAGAGACAGAGGGAGACAGAGAGAGAGAGAGAGAGAGAGAGAGAGAGAGAGAGAGAGAGAGAGAGATCTGGATACACTCACAGTTGGTTGAAGATAGATGGGCAGTAACAGCTGCCACTAGTGTCAGCAATCAAGCACAATGAAGTGTGGCAACCCCCCAACTGTTTTCCATTCAAATGAGTTATGAGATCTCACTGTTCAGAGTCATTCTCATTTTAAAAAAATCATAAGTTGAGTTGTGAGAATTGGGGAATATCCACCTGGCAGGGAAATTTTCATGCTTTGGTAAAAAGTGGGAAAAAAAGATTACATTAGATCAATCAAAGTCACTAGAAAATGTTAAAGTGAGAGAATATCAGAGCAGCAAGAAATAAAATGGCAATCCAGGGCAACTGGTTAATGAGAATGAGTGTCAGCGTTTCTTGGTTCAAGGACTCTGCGGCAATGGATTAAAACATGGAGCAGCACACCACAATTGCACAGAGTAAACTGCAGAGGGGCAAGGGGCCCTCTCCACCCAACATCAAAGCCTAGCTGGAGAAAAAATAATGCTTGGTTCCTTGTAGCTTAATCCAATATTACACACTTCTTTCAAACATCAAAAACACTCTCAGCCTTTGGGTTGCTGGACATTCTTACTACTAATCCAACCTTAATTATAAAACTTTATACTCCCTCAGTTTCCTGCCCCCTGTACCACCAAATGGCAGGAGAGGCATTGAAAGTAGGTGAAAGAAAATTGTTGCTTACTTAGTGGTCAGAACTAGCCAGAATGTTCTAGAGACATTGGTATGTAAAGATACTAACTTCAAGTGTCCCTTTGCTTGTTAGAAAAATTCGGGTTTTTTTCTTATCTCTCCTAATAACTAAAATTTATCTTCACTCAGAGATATCTCAAATGGCACTGGGATCCCACAGATCACTTCAAGCTACTAATATCATAAGATAAAGGCCACATATCTCTTTTCAACCAGATTTTATTCACAAACATTGATTTGTGATCTTTTTGTGCCCTGAAGTCTAAAAGCACATGCCATTTGTGCTTATGTACTTGAACTTGAATGATGTCAAGTCACAAGTTATATAAATTACCTAGAAAGGTACAAATAAATTATTCTAGGCAATTCCCATGAATTTCCTAAATTTATGGCTTTCTACTATTTTCCTAATGTTTAACATGAACGTCTACTTTCTCTTCCCGTAACAGCTCCCTAAATGCTGGTAGACAATTAACATGTCTCTCTTCAATTGACTCTCCTCTAGCCTGAACATGCCCATTGCTCACTGGTCTGTCTTATATCCAAACCTTTTATCAGTTCAGTTGCTTTCCTTTGAACTCACTCCAGTTTGTCTTCCTATTCAAACATATGATATCCAAAACAGAACACAAACCTCAAGTAGGCCTAGATGGAGCAACTCAAAGCAGTAAAAGTGGGTTCTTTCTTTTTACATTCCACTTAAAATCTAGGTGTATTAAAGTCTTTGCCTTTATTGGAAATAGATTGTTTTTAATCCTTCTAAGTTTATTGCCCACAATCTTTAACATCAGAGCCTTTGGTACTATTAAACTGCCTCTTGTGTTAATATGAACAGATTATTCCTTCGAATAACTATCTTACATCTGTTTTTAAGCAATTTTTCAAAGATAATAAAAGTCATTTTGTATTACTATCTCTCTTCAATGGTATTTATAATAACTCTTACTTTTTTGTTGCTCATAAACATGATTAATAATTATTTTGGCTATCTTTTGCATTGTGTTCCCAATTTAAAACATATCATTCAATTAATTATGTGGTAGAGAAAACACTGTACAATGTACACTTTCTTCAAACGTGGCATTGGTCTAGTCACAATTTTTCTGCTATCCAAGAGATCAGAAACAATAGGCTATCCATCTTTTTGCAGTTTTCTCTAATCCGTATTTCTCTGGTTTCTCTATGCCACCCTCTGCTTTTGAAAAGAGGACAGGTGTTAAATGACAGCTGTGCTGGGTCTCTTATGGCAATCTCCCAGCAATGAACATCCCCCATAACCCCTCCCCAATTCTCCTCACCTCTTTCACAGTCTTCAGATATGTTTCAGTTGGAATAAAAAGAGCTAAAATACAAATTTGGATGTATAATGATTAATTATCAATAAAGACTTTTTAATCGTAAATTTACTAGTGAAGGATGATGACTTCAACATATGTATTCTTCAAGAAAAGAACCACATCCCAAATATGTTCATTCTCATTTTCAAGATACTGAAGCATTCATAAATAGTGCAACTCTTATGTATCATGTGATTTTTATGGAGCTTTAATTGATTTTTGTAAAGCTTTATTTGATTTTAAGTTAAATTGCACTTTGAAAAATAGGATCCCTATGTAGTAAAGGTGACCACACCTAACATTTTGGAATAATATTTCTATAAGAAATGGTTTGGGTAAACTAATTCCGGACTTTTTAGAGGAAAAAATATATTTCTGATATAAAAAATCCTCATAAATTATATCTGTGAGACTTCTAAGAGGCATTTATTACTTGCCAAAAACTGATGGTCTATCTAAACAGTGGCAAAAAATCCATGAATTTTGAGCAGCCTTATGTTAACTTTTCCAACAAGGTATTGCTTGTAGCAAAAGAGTGCAAACTTTACCAGCAACCTACTAAGCTAAAGTCTTGAGCTGTCTATTATAAGTACACATTTAATTTGAAATCTTGTATTTTATCCAAACATTCATTGGATTTTGCATTTTACTTAATAATATGCCTGTGGTTGTTTCATATAACAGTAATATTTGTATTCAATATCAGTTAAATTCTTTTTTTAAACTTCTTATTGAACCAGTTAAATTATGATCTTTCTTTTTACTAGAATTGTGAATCTAAGAAGATGAATTACATTTATCCTAAAATTATAGTATGCACTAGGTTTATTTATTGATTATCACATGATTCCTGCCCCAACATCTACTCACTACAGGGCAAGGACTGAGAGCAGTGATCGGCATATGGTGGGTTCTAAACAAATATTCATTGGAAAAATAGCCTCATGTGGCTGCCTATATCTCTGGGATAGGAACCCCCAGATAATTTATACTCTATTATGAGATGCAGGCATTTAAGCACCTTTATGATCAAGATTCATCAATTAATCCTGCAATGACTGTGTGCTCTAACCAATTTGAACAAATATGCTGCATTACTTGACTTCACATACTTTTACATAACCTTAAACACCTTGCACTTAATGTCTGTTTGCTTGCTTGTTTTCCTCATTTAACTGAGTGGGGAGGAAAGAGGAGAGAGCCTGGGGGCAAAAACTGTATACCATTTTCTTTCTATTCACAGTAAATGAATGGCTGAAGGAAGAACGAATGTGTCAACATATGAATGCATGATTCTGCCTCAGAAGGCAGGTAAGAGACACTTATTTTTATGTAACCCATGATATGGGCCAATATATTTTAAGGCCTTCCATAATCTGGTTATTTCTCAACTTTATTTTCTACTCTATAATATACTGACCAACATTGTAGATTGCTGGGAACATAGAAGGAGGATGATAAACCCTAGTATGTTCCATGTATGCTATGTATGTGTGGCAGTTAGTGCTCAATGAAAGCTGTTCACCATTCCCTTGCCCTATTCTATAACTTAAGCAACAATCTTTTTTATCTTTTTCATCCAAGAAAAATAATAGTTGATACCCAATATGAGAATATTTAGTAATATTTATATGTTCACAAGTCACTACAAAAAGTACTAGCCTTCCCTCTCCAGCTTGTCACATTCCCGAGGATTTAGGTCATATATAGATAGAAGCAAGTACCTAAATATATCTTTGACAGATTTATAAATAGCTATCTTTCGTGGTTCTTAATTTTTTACTTTCTCTTAAATTATCTTAGTTCAACAGTTAATGAAAACATGGTAGAAAAAAGATTTTACAAAAGTTGTTTCATGTAAAACTATTAACTATTTTAAATTCCTCTAGTTAGCAAACATCTATTTGGATGCACCTTGTGATGAAAAGCCGACATGGTCTCCTTAGAGCCCAAAATGTCCTCGTATCCATTGGACTTTTGGGATCAGTTTTGCAGTTCTGGATGCCTTTAAACTTCATGGCAGTCATTTTTAAGGAAATTGTAAATTATTCTACATCAACTTTCTTGTGTCTCATTTGGTGCTGCCCTGACTTAAAAGGCAGCTGGACTCCCTTCCTTTCCCAAGGGCTATTTAAATTGTTTTGGGAGGAGGGGAATTTGGAGTAAAGGGGACAGCTTCTAACCAACATGTCTAAATGCCTCCTCACTTTTTGAATAACTCATATATTTTATTTATTTTATATTTTAAATTATTTTATTGTTGTTCAATTACAGTTGTGTGTATTTTCTACCCCCCACCCCCTCCAAACCCACCTCCCTCCCTTCCACCCTCCCCCTTGGTTTTGTCCATGTGTCCTTTATATATTTTAATAATAATAAATGCTCTGAATTAAAGAAATGAGCTTTATTTTAGAGTATATTTTCTTTATTTAAAATGTATTTCAACATATTTAAAGTTTTCAAACATGCCCCTTTTTAATATAGTCAGAATATCATCCTTTATGTATTAGCTATGTTGCACTAATACTTTCCAGAAGCTATAGTAATATCCTCTTAATGTTTATTTAGTACTTGTTTCAAAAGAAGATTTAATTAATCTGGTAAAAAGAACCTCAAGTACCTGTGTTTCTTGTCTGTTATTATACTTGTAGCAGATTGCCAATGTCCCAGAAGACAAAAAGTCCAAACTCCAAAGGGAGAATGCAGTGTGTTATTTCCATGATTTGGCCGGTGACAATAGCTGAAGGGTGTAGAAGCATGTGAAGATGCAATTTTATTTTTCCCAAAGCTTTGTTGGAGGTATAGAAGAAACAGTCTAGACATGATAGTGGATTAAGAACTAACAACAAGAAGTTAGTGGATTATAACAGCAGGAAAGAATAATCTTCTGAATACTTTGTTGGGCTTACCTTGCATGTCAAATGTCAGCTCTTTTTCTGCACATTTTCTAAAGACAATGGCATTGTTGATAGTTTGCCTGTGCATTTGCAAGGATGCCTTGTTGGAACCAGTCTGCCTTTGGCACACAGAGACAAGGCTGTAGTTGAAAAAGCAGAAAGGAAATGCCAGGGAAGTTTCTCCAAAAACTATAATATCTGTTTACATTTTTGTGTGGGTGAGAGAAACAAAGCCACTTGTTGAGTTAAGAGACAAAGTACTGAAAGCATAACGTCACAAAATGTTACTGTCACTAAAACGTTAAATGCATACTATGTTGTGAAACTTGGCACAAGGTGCTTGCTCAGGAATAACCCTTTGGGTTAATCATCCTATTGGGTCGATTTGACTGAGGAGGCTTGTCAGAAGGTTCTATGAAATTGAGAAGAGAAAGAAAGAAACTGAAAGATGAGTTTTCTTGGGACACATTTTACAGGCACTTCAAATAAGTTGCCCTAGATCTTCAGAGGGATGAGGCATTCCCATGTACTCTCTTGCCAGCACCCACCCGCAACTTTTTCATGCTCTCCTTTTGCCACTTCTACAGTGTAGGCTCTGGAAGATGGAGGAAATGTGTTTCCTTTGTGAATCTTGGAGAAAAAAGGTAAAGTGTTGGGAGCAAAATGTGATTTTGGGAGTTTTGAGTATGTGATACCAGCAACCTACACGTAGGTTTTCCAAAATCTCTCACATCAGATTACAGTTGAAAAATTTTCACCCACTGTGGGACTGTGCCCCACTGCTTTCATTTCTTATATTCTACCCTAGGCTATTCTCCTTAAAATGAATGAGGTTCTAACTGTAGGTAGGCTTTAAATATTATATGATATTTTTAAATGAAGAATAAAGGCAATTTCCTGGGTAATTATCATGGTGGTTCAATTGCCCCTCTCTGCAAAGTGTCTCTAAACGACAAGGAAATTTAGTGAGTGGGTGTACTTTGTTTGACCTGTATTCCTCTCTGATCAAGATCATCTCACCTACCTCTGCTTGTGGAATTTCGCTGTCTAAAGGTTATTCTTTTCTTCTGTCCAAATGATGTATAGGCATGTTGTACTTTATTTAAAATTGCTGCTTTTCACTGAAAAGCTATTTGCATTCCTATGTTAGTTGAAATGATTAGGATATCCATATTTATTTATAGCTTTGTAGGTAATACCAAAACTAGAAGACATGCTGATTATAGTTTTTCTCTCATATTTCAGTTGGTCATAATTTCCTCAAACACTTTTATTCTGGGCAAAATTTCATGCTGTATTGTTTCTTTCCTCCACTTTAACATGGTTGAGCTGGATTACTTAAGCCATTTGACATTATTCAAATATAAGACAAATACAATTATTTTCCTTATAAGAAAATGGCTTTGAACTTTATATCACTCCTTTAACTCAAAGCCAATAGAAGTTATAAACTTCAATCTTCACATGATTACAGTCCTCATCAGGGAAGGCGAACAAAGCCAAATCTTAAGAATAACAATTACATTTTTTTAGATTATAAACATTTTTAAAAGCTGAAAATTATAGTTTTGTATCTTAGCTCTATAGTTAGACCATCTTACTGATTTCATAAACATTTTATATTTTTAAACATATAAAGAAACTGAAATAAGACATATCCAATTAAATATACCTTAAATATAGAAAACTACCTAACCTGCTTCTTGATTTAAAAATAATTTTTTGGGGGTCACTGTAGCCAGAGAGTGATGTTATTATTCATTATACACATGTTTAAAGCTGATAATGGCATCTTCAGTATTTAGAGTGGATTGGGAGAAAAAAATAACAGTCATTAGGAAATCTAATCAGTTGCTTTTGAATAGTTGAGGTGCATGAGACAAGCCGAACAGATGGGAACCTGAACTGAGGAAGCAGAGGGAACACAGGGATGGAACAAGACCTGATGTTTAAAACCTGGACAATTCTGCTCATTGTGATGACGCTGATCTCTATGGAATGCAGAAGGGGGAATGTGTTTTGAGAGAAATATGCATTCTGTTTGAACATGATGAGTCTGAGGTGCACATAACATACTGGTGTGATCATGGTTAGTCAATGGGAAATTTTAGTCAGGCATGTGAGTTGAAAACTAAATTATATATAATACATATTCAAATACATATATGCATGTGTTCAAATAAATATATATCTATATATAATACATACATACATATTCAAAGAATAGAGTCTATAGGTAAAAGGAGAAAGATTTCAAGGCAAGAAGATCATGTGAATGAAAGAATCTAACTCCTCCTGCCACCCTGCCACCACTCCATCACCTCTAAGACTAGATTCCCAAAGAAATTAGAAGTTAAGTAGACATAAAATACTTGTTAGGAGGGGAGCCCTAAATCAGCATGGAATTTAGAAACAGTGTTTCTCCTGCTTCTTTCTATGTCCTTGACCTCAATCTGGTTATCCATCTAATATTTCTCATTATTTGTCATAATACACATCTACATGTTCACTTGTTTATTATCTGACTCCTCCCCGTTAGGATATATGATTCTCAAAGTCTCTGCTTCTGTCATTACTATATCCTCAACTCTCAAAAAGAAAAGCTGAATGAATGAAACTTCTACATAATGACAACCCAGAGAAATTTTAGTTAGATGTAGGCAAAGATATATTAAAAAGAATGTTGAGAATCTTTTGGAAATCCCCACTACCATAGAAGAACATTTATAGACATTCATGAATGACATACTGGCAAAGGTCAATTTATCTTCTACCTCACAGTGATGAGGGGTAAAAATCTAGTAAAAATCTACTTTGCTAGATTTTTACCCCTAGCACAACTCTTCCTTTTATTTTTAAATTAAATTTATCGGGGTGATATTGTTTAATAAGATTGCATAGGTTTCAAGTGTACAATTCTATGTAGATACACTATCTGTTTATTGCATTGTGTCCGCCACGTAAAGTCAAATCTTCTGTCACCGTATATTTGACCCCCTTTACTCTTTAATGCCTCCTTCCCACCCACTTGTCTTCTCGTAACTACCATACTCTTTGCTGTCTGTATCTATGCATTTATACTGTTGTCTGTGATTATGTTTTTGTTTGTATTGTTCTTATTTGTTCATTTGCTGCTTTCAGTTTTATATCACACATATGAGTGAAATCGTATTTTAATAAACTTTTCCTGTTTGTCTTATTTTGCTTAGTGTGATATTCTTAAGATCCATCCATGTTATTGCAAATGGTAGAATTTCATCTTTTCTTATGACTGAATAATATTCCATTGTAAATATGTACCCCATCTTCTTTATCAATCATCTAGCAAATGACACAGGTTATTTTCATGTCTTCATCACCATGAATACTGCTGCAATGAACATAGGCATGCATATCTCTTTGTGAATAAATGTTTTCAATTTTGGCGGGGGGTAGATACCCAAAGAGGGGTTGCTGGGTCATTAGGTAGCTCTATTCTTAATTTTTTAAAAAGCCTCCATACTGTTTTCCATACTGGCTGTACAAGTTTACATTCCCACTAGCAGTGAATGAGGGTTCCTTTATCCCCACATCCTCTCCAACACTTGTTATTACTTGTTTGTTGATAATAGCCATTCTAACAAGTGTGAAGTGGTACCTCAGTGTATTTTTAATTTGCATTTCCCTAAAAGCTAGTGAAGTTGAGCATCTTTTCATATATCTGTTGGCCATTTGTATATCTTCTTGGGAGAAATGTCTGGAGTGTCTGCAGAAACTTTTTCAGCTTCCTTCAAAGGAGGCAACAGAAAATATCAGAAACTCTGCATCACAAGTCTTGCTCCAGGGAACCAGAGTGAAATACAGAAGAAAAAGTATTAGACCATCTTTATCAAAAGATATAGGACTAAGAACTGGTATAACCAAGTATTCAAGGGGACATTACATTCATGAAATTAAATATGGTGTCTGATGAAAGAATAATATGTAATTTGGTCAATGATGTACCGTGATGAAAACACATATTGTGGAATTAAAAACCATACTAAAGGCTTAGTGAGGAGATTTGATACTTGCAAAAATAGAATTAACAAAATAAAAAGTAAACTAATACATTCTTCCACTTTATAACAACAACAAAAATGATGAGTGAGAGAGAGAAGTTAGTGAATATAATGCATATATAATAAAATACCAAAAAGACAATAAAATATTTTTCAAAAAGAACAAAAATATATGTATAATGAGCATTTTGACTAAAAATTAAAAGAGTGAAAATGTAGTACAGATAGAACATAAACAATATTTAAATAAATATAAAATAAATTTTGCTAATGTGAAGACAAAAATGTGTCTTTACATTATTTATAGATTCCAAGTGTGTATTTACAAAGTGTAGAAATGTATTTTTGCTGATCATGTGCAAAAAAATAGAAATATTTTTGATATTGAAAATCACTAGTACACTTTTAAAAATTACTCAAAAATAAACTATAGTTACTTGAGTTATGAACTAAAATAAAGAAGTAAAAGGTGGGGGATATGTATTAAAAGTCTATATAAGCAGCAGTCAACACTACACAGAGTGAGTTTTTTAAAAAAATTGTTGTTAGTAGGATTCTTAATATTTTTAAAAGCAGTAGCAATTAAAAAAAAAATAAGGTCAAAACCAGAATTTAATTATGATCAGCCAGATGTAAATTCCAAACTATATGAATGATATAGGGAAATTTGTAACAGGAAGTTAGTGTGGAAACATAAACTATGCTAAATTTTTAATCCTCTCTGAAGATTAAGAGATGCTATTCTCTTTTTATCATTTACATTCAATAAAAAATTAATCTAAAGGAAACTATTAGTGGAATAAAAATAAGTTTTCAATTTCAAATCCCTATAGCAAAGGAAATATATCAGAAGAAATGGTATTTAAAAATAAACATAGCCATAAAAATAAAAAGAAATAAAAAGCAATAAAAATAAAAAGAGACTGGTTAAATGTAAAATCTCTAGTACTTGAGAAAAATGGTTGTAATCAGAAAGCTTGTGGAGTGTTTTGGTCAACTCTCAACTCTTCTATGACCCAATACTCATTTTAAGGAATGTCAGGAACTTGGAAAAGACAGTGAGATGCTATAGCTTATATAGATAGTATAATTTCCTTGATTCTTCACTAAATAGCTCTACTATCACTTACAAAGTCACTGTGATCTGGGGAAACATATTCTTATGGAAGCATACTCAGCAAAATAAAATAACTTGTAAGAAGTAGAGGAGTCATGTAGATAGATAATAAAAGAAAGTCCCAGAGTGACTAGTCAGATGTTTAGTGAGCAAACTGTCTTGACCAACAAAGACTGAAAAATTATGTAGGAAAATCTCAAGGAACTAAAGGATGAGTTCAAGCATTTGGGGGGGAAATGTGAGAAGTTTGGCCGTGAAAAGCTTGACAACTGTGACAGAACATCTGTCAAAAAATTTACATATATGTTATTAATAAAGATAAATATGTAAAAGTTTCATAAATAAATATATATAATTAGGTAGTATTCACTTAAGAATAAATCAACGTTATACAAAACAGAAAAATAATAACAAACTCTTTCTTAATGCCATATAAAATTTTTAATATAGTCAGAAATGATTATTTTAGTTTTTTTAGTGTTGTGCAGTTACACTTATTTAATAAGTAGTAATTAATTAAAAGCTGATATATAAATATACTTGAAAAATAATGGAAGGGATTTTGGAATAAGCTCTCTAATATCTACCACCTATCATATTGAAAGTGATTCATATTTACTGAGGATGTTCTTCAGATTTCTAAAATACATATGTGTGTCAGGTATATATATTAAAATGTAAATATTATATTATATATAATGTAAGTATATAATATATATTATACAATATAAAATGTAAATATATAAATTATAAATATATATAACATATTTTATATAAAATATATAACAACTAAGCTACAAAGCACTATATATGTATAATATGTATATACATATATACACACACGTGCAATTGATTTACACATTTAATGACTTGGTGTTTAGCTTTTCAATATATTGTAAAGACAATTTTGTTTTATAAATGGAATTTTACAAAAAGGAATTTAACAAAATTTAAATATCAAAAATAAGGCAGTGGGGGGCAAAAATGGCGGTGGGAAAATGGAGACAACTGTACATGAACAACAATAAAAACAAATACATAAATACATAAATTAAAAAGAATTTATATGTTAGAGATTAAATATCAAAAATAATGTATATGTTAGAAGAGAAAAAGATTGCTAAATTAATCTTTTGCCTTAGAAGATATCAAAGCCTTAATGACATGCTATATAAAAAATAACAAAAATAAATAAATTTTGAGTAAAGTCAATAAGTAATCTAAATATAGAAATAAATATACAACACATTAGAAAAAATGAGAGACAATCTTTTTAACTTTACAGTATGGAAGATTCCTAACCAATACACAAAACTGTAAAGCTATAATAGAAAAAAATCAAAAGATTTGCCCACAAAAAATAAAAATCTGTGTACAGTGACAAAGTTATATAGAAAAACATAGAATTAATTATTATAATATATAGAAGTGCTTCTAAAGATTAATATGGAAAATACAAAAAATCCAGTCCAAAGTGAGGAAAAACAAAATAAGAAAAAAAGAAGAAACACAATATTCAAATAAATATTTAAAAACATACTCAATTTCACTGGAAAACATAGACATAAAAGGAGGGCAGAAATTCTCTTTAAAAACAATTAGACTGAGAAAAATTAAAAGTGTTAACAAAGTCTAGTCTTTGTAAATAAGTTGGAATAACAGTAATTGTCAATATTTTAAAAATATACATTAATTCAGCAATTCTAAGAATTTGCTCAACAGACATTGGCACATGTATACAAAGACATGTGAAGTGATAATCCTTGCATTATTGATTTAAAAACACAAACCTAAGAGAACAGGCCTAATAAATTTTGGTATAATTATGCATTAAATTACTATGTTGTGATTAAAAAAACCAACAGCAACAAAAACAAATAAGTAAATGATAACAAAAAAGAAAAGTAGATTTATATTTTCTGATTTGGAGAATACTCTGAGCTGAATCATTACATAAAGAATAAAAAACTACAAAGCTGTATATATTGTATGGCTCATTTAATTATAACAAAATTGCTGAAGTTTACACTCTCTTCTTCTCCCTCTCTATGTAAATACAATACACACATTTATAAACACTTGCATATATAACTATAATTTTCCATACTTGTGCATATATTCATACTTATATATATGCATCACTATAAAGGTACATATATAAGTATATATGAGCATTGAGTATAATATAAAAATGTAAAATCTGCAAGATTATGAACCATAGTATTAACAGTAATTATCTTTGGAATAGGGCAGATTGGGCAAAGTGTAAGTTTAACTTTTTCTTCACCTTTCTATATATAATTTCATATTGTTTAAACTTTTTACTGTGATGTAGTGATTAGAGAAATAAATAAAACAAGATACTACTATTTCACCAATTAGATTTTAAAAAATTGAACAAAATTGATAGTATAAAAATTGGCAAGGATCGTGGAAAATACAATAAATACCCTCAAGAGATCCAAGCCAACCTCATTTCTGAGTCAGAAGCACAGGATGCAGGAATTGCTAGGGTCAGAGATAGTGAGACTAGGAGATTGGGTAAAGATGTGTTTAATAAACCTTGAATATTAGTAATAATTTCAAAACTCAAAGGTTAATAGTTTGTTTTATAGGTCAAAAGTTAATGACTTGTTTCAAAAGTCAAATTTAAATAGCTCTGCATCACAAAAAACTTTAAAAACATGTCCAAGTGATAACAGCAGGCATCTTAGACTGAAAATATGTATTTGAGAATGCACAGAAAGAGAGAGCCAGTAAGGATGAATCAGTAAGAACAGGGTTTGATAGAAGAGGATCTACTCATGAAAGCAAATTTTAGGATTCACATTTTGATCATCCCACTTTCTTATACTTTCCACTCTTAGAGTTATGTTAAAATATGAATAATTCATGCCTGGAAATGTTCCAATAGAATATTCCATAAACATTTAATTATGTTAGTGTTACTATGTTTTGTAAATAATTGGAGAAATATGACACTGCATTTTAAACTCATTATATATTTTCTTATAAAATCTTTGAAATTACATAATGTTATTAACCAGATACCTCAAGAGATTTTAAATAGATAAATAAAACAAAAAAGACATTAAACAAGACAAAGAATCCAATAAAAATGGGCAAAGGACCTGAACAGACATCTCTTCAAGGAGGACATACAGATGGCCCATTGGTACATGACAAAATGCTCAGCACCACTAGCCATCCAAGAGATGCAAATTAAAACCACAATGAGATACCATTTCACACCTGTCAGAATGGCCATTGAAAACAAATCAACAACAAACAAGTGCTGGAGAGGTTGTGGAGAAAAGGGAACCCTGGTGCACTGCTGGTGAGTATGCAGACTGGTGCAGCCACTATGAAAAACAGTATAGAATTTCCTCAAAAAATTAAAAATGGAACTGCTTTATGACTCAGTGATTCCACTGCTGTGAATATACCCTAAGAATCTCAAAACACCAATTCAAAAGAATTTATGCACCTCGATGTTTATAACAGCATTATTTACAATAGCCAAGTGTTGGATAGTCCAAGTGCCCATCAATAGATGAATGGTTTAAAAACCTGTGGTTCATCTACAAAATGGAATACTATGCAGCAGAAAGAAAGAAGGAGCTCCTACCTCTGTGACAGCACGGTTGGAACAGGACAGCATTATGCTAAGTGAAATAAGCCAGTTGGTGAAAGACAAATACCAGTATGATCTCACTTATAAGAGGAACTAATGAACAAAATGAACTAATGAACAAAACAGAACTAGAGACATGGAAACAGGGAACAGACTGACAGCTACCAGAGGGGAGGGTGGAAGGGGATAATGGTGGAAAGAAGGGGAAGGGACTAGACAACGAATATGTATGAATGACCCATAGACATGGAGAACGGGATGGGGATGGATTGTGGGATCAAGGGTGCTGAATGGAGAAGGGCAAAGTGAGAAAATTCAGGACAACTATAGTAGAATAAATAAGAATAATACAAAAATAGTAAAACATTTGATTTTTTAAAAAAGTAACCCAGAAAACACCACTTTTATTCAAAGTTTTATATGACTCTCATATAGTCATAGCATTTTTGCCTGTGTTTAATATATATAAATTGTATTTCATTGTTATATGCTTGTGTATATAGTTCATTTCATAGTCTATATTGTAACCATGTTTCATATGATTATATATTTATTTCTCCACTCAACAAATATTAGTTGGCTCCATCTATATACTGGCTGTATAACTGATAAACAAAATAGGAGCTTTGAGGAACTCCCAATTTCATATGAAAAACAGTTTAAGAGATCATTAAAATTTATTGTTCTAACTGTGTAGAGGGTATAAGCACATTCCCAAAATGTCAGGACATTTCAACACAGAAACAACAGAGCTGAGGTTCTCTCAGAGATCCTCACCCATGTCCTGGTCTCTCTGTCCACTCCAGCACTGATGGGGTGTGGTAGGGAGGTAGGGTTGGGGTAGGAATGTTGTGGAGGGAAGGGCAGAAAGAACACTCAGGACCTGCTCACCTCATTCAAGCTGCTGGAGGAAGCTCTGGACTTGGCAGTCTCATGAGCAAATTAATTTCCTTTATTTTCTAGCTTCTTTGATATTGGGTTTTCTTATGCTTTCAGTCTAAAAAGTCTAAATTGAATCAAAGCGGTAATGCAACATTTTCAATAAAATGTCTCCTTTGGAAGATAGGACATGGAGGTCAGTAGTCACAAGTTTGGGGATTTGTTAAGGTCTCAGTTCATATCCATTCTGAACATCTACTGTACCTGGTGATAGTTGATTCAGTCACTTTTGTCATGTATTGCCTTTGACATCTTTGTTTACATTTTCTTAAAGTTACAGATGATGGAGGATATCATGAGTGGTTTATGACTGAGGTTTAATACTTTATCAGTTTGGAGTTTGAAATCTGAAAGCTCTCTTGACATTTTCTTGATGTCTTTATTGTCTTCTCGGTCAGTCTCAAGTTGAATTCTACCTTCATTTCCCCACCCCCTTTTCCTTTCTCTCTTTTCTCACTGCTGGGAAATAAGGACCAATAATTCAATAAAAGAAACACTTAGCTAACAAGAGACCTTTTCAAGTAGATGTCATCTTCTAATGAAGAATTATTGCACTAAATATATTTTACCATAGGGAGAGCAGAAGTAGTTTGAAGGTAAAATGAGTTGGACAGTCATTTCTTTTACTCATTTTTTCCTCCAAGAACAGAAAATATCAAGTCAGCTAGGCTCTTGCCCTGTAGTGAATAGGATGAATAAGGAGGATCATAGGCAATGTAGCTAGAAGCAAATTCCTATTGAGCTATTATTGCACATGTCATTACTGAAATATTAATCTGATAAGGAATCCACAAAAGATATTATTTCACTAAAATTTTAAACATTTAAAAATTCCATTAAATATTTAAAATTATCTTTTTTGGAGGAGTATTAAATAGTAATACTTATTTCTTACTGTGAATTTTGAAAATTTAGGAAGAACTATAATCAACACATTAGTCTTAAAGTTGGCACTCTAAGTGCTTAAATGAACAGAATAAAGAACAAATGGCCAAATACAGCTAGTTAGTAACTATTCGCAATTTTGCAGGCAAAAGTATTTCAGGACTCATAGATTTGTAGCTCCTTAGTGGCAAATAACCTCTGGCATGTGGAAGTTTTTTCACATAAACTTCAATAGCTGTACACTATAAATCTGTTGAAAGTTGGATTAGCAAGAAGACATGAGCTAGGGTAGATCTTCCTCATTTTTCCTTCTGTTTCTCATGAATAATCTGCTTTGTGAAGGTGGATTAAATGGTTCATGCCTCACAGGACATGGGGAACTGGCAGAGTTGGGTGTAGAGTAGAACTAAGAGGAGATTGGCAGGAAAATAGTCCCCAACAAACTGCTATTCTGGAATACTGCCTGATCTAAGAGTAGACCTTTGGCTTTCCCAGACTTCTAAAAATGTGATTTCCATGGTATATGGCTAATATAAGGTGCTCTGGCTGCAGCCTGCTGGGGTTGGACCCTGATTCCACAGCTGATTCTATGACCTTTGAGCAAGTAAGTTACTTATTCTCTTAATTCCTCAGTTTCCCCATCTGCAACATGTAGCAAATATAACATCATTTACTCATAGCATGTTTTTGTACGAATTTAATAATAAAATCCATGCTACGTGTTTAGCCCATTACACTGTATACCATAAGTACACTCTAAATGTTAATTATTAAGTCTAAGTATTTGCATATCACCAAATATTTATAAATCTAAGGACTATGCATACTCTGTGTATAACTTGGTGGTTTAAAGACTGATAGAGCCCCAAATAGACATGTTTTCAAGTCAAACCACAAAATGTGAAACATTTTTTCCCTAATAATTTAAGTATTTGATATGTGGGCATCTTCAGAATTTTATCAGAGATTTTGAAGAGCTATGGACACCGATAAGTACATCGCTTACTCAACTGCATGAACATTCCTTTATCTTCCTTTAAGCCCTGGTCTGTAGTAGCAAGTAAAAATTCCCTTCTCTCTGTCTTTAATCTCCAGTCAAACTGCCTACATTAAAGGGAGACTAAAGTTCTGCTATTTTGAATTTAACAAATGAAAAGGGGATCCTTCTAATTTTATTTTATTCAGTGCATCATAGTCTTTTGGTACATTCTGAGATATATATATATCTCCTATCATCACCTAAGACTCACGTGAACTTCAAAGTGGATGAAACCCAATGGTGCACAAAGTGGTAAGAAACAATTCCAAGTCATAATGAAGTATTATCTGAAGCAGTGCCGAAGCAGATGTCTTGGGAGAGGAAACGGTAGCAGCATACCAAGCGCTGAGCTGTTGAAGTCAGGCCTGGGTCACTTAGCCTTAACGAGATCATGATGAAGGCCAACCAGAAAGGCAGAGCTGGTGGGGCTGGGGGAGCATGGTACAAAAATCACCAGAGCCACTGTTGTTAACTAAAGGACAGATTGTACATGTGACTTGTTGGCAGAGAGGGCTGGTCATGGGTAAATCTCCCCAGTTTCAGGGAGCTGGGAACATTGGGAAATGACTAAGGCTCACATTATCATATAATGTAACCAGAGCCCATAATAAATGTGGGACCCTGGAAGGGTGTCTGGGCCCACTGCTCCTGGTATGCATGGGCATTTTACTCCAGTTTTTGCTAGAGGTGTGTCTTCCCCAAACTCTGTTCACCTGTATCTTAGCAAGTGTGTTTGGATTGAGCATGGTGAAGGAAGATTTTTTACCTCTGGGTAGAGTGTATGGGCAGCACTGAAGTTTTACTCTAATTCATCCTTATTGCCCAGGGCTCTATAACCTGGGGGTGGAGTGAAGGGAGGAGGAGAGTCCTCATATAGGCTCAGGGTTGAGTTGAGAGTCTAGTATCCCAAATACCATCCTACGGAAATCTTCTCAGTTATGAGATTCCTTGGGGTAGGGCTGCTGTGACTGGCCCTCAGGAAATGCAGAAGGCTGTCAGCTGAGCTGAGAAAAGAGCAGTGATTCTACAAGAAAAAGGGCATGGGAGGAGTAAAAGGATCAACACCATTATTTTTAAGTCTCCCTGGGCCTCTTTTGTAACTGAAATATTTAACTTTTAATGAAGTACAAAACAAGATGGAGAAGGTAACTACAGCTTTGGGAGAAAAAAACACATTTTATTGTCCACTATACAGTGATCTTTCTAATGGTTAATAGAGAAGTTACACCAGAGAATTATCTGCTGCCCACTGCCTTTGCTGACGAGTTGTGAAGAGAACTGATTAATGGAGAAAATATGGTTTTGGCATAACAATCAAGATGGGCTCTTTAGACAAAGCAGGATTTGTCTACTTTACCCAATGCCCATTCAAGATGGACAAGTCGACATTTTAAAAATGGAAAACAGATGTTTCATACAAAGCTTTAAAAGTGTCACATATAGATGAAGGACCCTGGCTACTGAGATGAATTGGATTCAAGAAGGGAATGTGGAGAAATCTGGCATTTTACCCAGAAGGCATAAGTATATTCTAAAATAATTGTAGTTTACTTTTGAATTAAAAGGAAGTTGTCCTGAATCAGTAAATCAGGATAGAATGGCTTCTAAATGACCCAACAGTCATCACACTAATTTTCTTCCAGCTTTATTGACATAAATAGGATTGTATATGTTTAAGGTGTACAAGGTGATGGTTTGATGTATATTGTGAAATGATTACCACAACATGTTAATTAACAAATCTATCGCTGTCATCATACCAATTAATAGCTACTCTAAACAATTAGTTTGTCAGGTCATTATCACATAATCCCATTTAATAAAGAGACAAAATTTTGAATAAAGTTATAACTGCATATACTTGTAATTGAGTATCATTTACTTAATTGCATCATGCTCCACAAACTACATGTGGAATAGCTAATAAACTTACTTTCATTTTCTTAAAGCAAAACAAAAGGAGACCATATGCAAAAACATGTGCATGTTTTTAAATTTTAAGTAAATACATATTTTTAACTCTCATACAGTTGCATTAACTCTTATATTGCAACAGTGTTCTATTACAATTACCTGAGGGAATTTAAAAAAAAATACTTATGGGATTTCACTCTTAGATACTATAATTTCATTTGTATGTGGTAGAGCTGAGACACTGGAATTTTTAAAAAGCTTGTCTGGTTTTGTAAAATGTATAACCAGACGGGAAACTCCTGCTTCAATGTAGCTAAGTGGCTGCATTAAAAATGTTGTGTCCTCCTGTTTACTGGGATGAACTGTCCACGATGCCAAGGGCCACAGCCCATGCTTATTGCCAGTAGCTGTTTATATTCTCAGTAGTTGTGTGATATGGTGAGTGAGGGCATAGACTCTGGAGAAGAAATGCCCAGTTTGGAATCCCAGCTCTCCACCCACTAGCTATGTGATCTTAGATAAATTACTAATACTCTCTGTTCCCCAGTTCCTTTGTGTGTTAATAATAGTATTTATTCTTAGAGTTGGTGTAAAGATTAAATTGAAGATTACATATAAATTAGTTACTATATATAAAGTCCTGAACAGAGATTTTCAACTGGTGTACCACAAGAGGCATAGTGGTGTGCTGCAAAGAAATTTTAAAATATGCAATACCTGACTATTTAGTCAGGGGCACTGACTTCTTTTCCCTTAAATTATCAAATAGAAAAAAAAAAAAAAACAGCCAACACAACAACAGCCATCTGACATGAATGAATCAAAATTATAACTATTTTTGTCAGATAGGCAAAAAATATATGTTTTGGTGTACTGCAGAATTTTAGTAATTAGTTTATATCTGTTATGAGATGAAAAAGGTTGAAAATTGCTGCTTTTTGAAAGATCATTCATTACAACTAAAAAGATTGGTGCCTCTAAGAGAGAGCTTGCCCTCTTTCTTCCAGCTACAATGTGGACAATGAATATAAAGTAAAAACAACCATCTTTTGAAATTATGTTGAAAATTTTGCAAGTTAAGTTCCTGGAGGTGGATGCTACTGCCAACTTACTTGGTTTAGAAACTAGCAGAGTAACTTTTTAGGAGGGCAACTAAAATGTGCTTAGATTTTAAAGACCAGCAGTATTAGACTCGAGTTCAATTTACCCAGGTCCAGGTGATAGCAAATAATGAGGTTCATGAAGAGCTGTTGGAGTTCTTTGAAACTTCTGTCATAAAATAGGTAAGTCAGCACACAGGTCTCATTAAGTGTTTGAGTGACTGGGGAAGATACTGGTGACATTGAAGAATGAGGGAAAAGAGAACATCTCTGATAGATATTCAAATATGAATTCAGAAAACTATGTGGCTATGTTTAGAGAAATAACAGTAGCAATGCTTTCTATGGATATTGTTCTTTCTGAGAATATTTGGGATGTGGGGATAGAGATTTTAATAATCAAAAACTCAGTTATATAAAAAGCATGTACTGTCAAAATAACTGAAATCTTAACAAGCCACACTTTTATTGGACGCACAAATGTTCATCACAACGGTGGCGCAGATGGCTTGCCGTGCATTTCCCAGTGCCTCTTGCAGTTTGGTATTGTCATGAGACTGAGTTTTGGCTAGTGCACAAATGATGACTCTTGCAGGCCTGGCTCATAAGAACCTACCATCAATGGACCTACCCCATTCCCTTCCTTTCTACCTGTTTGGAATGGACATAACTCCTAGAATGACCTTGAAAACATACATTAAAAAATAACTGAGCTACAAATGAAAGACAGGTGAATAAGTGAATTGCCATTTAGAGCAGAGATTTCCACTGATCAGGAAAATCCTTTCTGAACTTTGCATGAATGAGGAATATACTGCCACAGACAGGTTAAACCATTGTGGTTTGGGGCTTTGTTTGTTTCAGCAGCTAGCATCACCACAATTAATACAGTTAACAAAGCATTTATGTCACATCTATATATCAAAGACAGAAGCATATTTATGAAATATTTAGTTTACATATGGGGATAAATTGTTACTTTTAAGATGGAACACATTAGGTTTCTATATCATCAGGAATGAGGACCCAAGATTCCTGATGCTCAGCTATCTGATACACTTAATTGAAAGCAATCTCACCTAGGGCTGGCTGGGCTCCCATGGGCAGTCAGGCAGTCGCTGAAGTTCCTGAAGGATATTACAGTGGCCAGGGGATTCCCCCTGAGAAGTGTGGGTTCTAAATCTCAAGCTGGGCTCTCCAGTCTACAGCACCAGAGCCAGTAAGTAACCCAAATAACATCAGCTGTGAAAAGCAGCAGGGTTTCTGTCCACCAGGGAAAGACTGCTAGAGACTCTGGAAGCCTCTTAAAGGGCCAACACACAAAATTTCATTTGCAGTCACTTACCCCTGGCAGAGAAAGGACTGAGTGAACTAGAGATGCTTGAGAAGAGTCTGGGGGTGGTAGCTCTAGGAAAAGAACTGAAGGAATGGCTACCAGAGTCCCTGTGGTGTGTCATTCCCCATACTGTTAAAGCCATCTTTCTCATTCAGAGCACTCCTCTCTAAATAGCATCAGCCTGAGCACAAGCAGTAGCAGTAGCCTGGCCCACAGGAATTAGTTTGCTCCACCCCATGGAGGTTAAGCAGGGGCTGCTGATTACAGCTTGAGGCTATAATGTTCATTAGTTTAACAACTAAGTTCGACCGCTGGGAGCTCTTTGAGAATTCAGCTGACCCTCCCCAGGGCCTGGTGCTGATAAAAGCCAGCCTTGAGGCACAGCCTGGTTCTTCCCGGCAAACCCAGGTCCAGCAGAGGAAGCCACACACTGTGCATTACTGAAAGCTCCAAACTGGTTGACCAGGGCCCATCATAAACAGCATCTCACAAAGGCCTACACCAAAGTCTTTGCGGATCTCCCTAATGTATAGAAACAAATACAAAGAAGATGGACTCGAAGAGGCCTACACCAAAACACATCATAATTAAAATGGCAGAGCTTAAAAAACAAGGAGAGAATCTTAAAAACCACAAGAGAAACTCAGTTACTAACCTACAAGGGAGCCCCCAAAAGACTGTCATCTGACTTCTCAACAGAAACATTTCAGGCAAGAAGGGAGAGCTATAAAATATTCAAGGTGATGAAAGCAAGGACCTACAACTAAGGCTACTTTACCCAGCAAGGCTATCATTTAAAATCAAAGGAGAAATAAAAAGCTTCCTAGACAAGAAAAAAAACCAAAAGAGTTTGTTAACACCAAACCAGTACTGCAACAAATGTTAAAGGGTTTGCTTTAAGAAGAAGAGGAAAAAGAAACAACAAAACAACAACAACAACAAAAAACAGAGGAAAAATAGTCAAACAATAAAATGGCACTAAATATGTATCTACAAATAATCACCTTCAATGCAAATGGCTTAAATGCTCAAATCAAAAGCGTAGGGTAGCTAAAGGCATAAGGAAATAAGACCCATATATATGCTGCCTGCAAGGGACACACACCATAAGACACACACAGGCTAAAAGTAAAGGGATGGGAAAAAATATTTCATGAAAATGGAAAGGCAAAAAGAGCTGGGGTAGCAGTAGTTATATCTGACAAAATAAATTTTTAAAACCAAGGTTATAGTAAGAGACAAAGAAGGACACTGCATAATGATAAAGGGAACAGTCCAACAAGAGGATATAACCCTAGTAAACATTTACGCACCAAACAGAGGAGCACCTAAATATGTGAAGCAAATCTTGATGGACATAAAGGGAGAAATCAACAAAAATACAACCATAGTCAGGGATTTTTAACATTCCATTGACTTCATCAGTTAGATCACCCAGACAGAAAATCGAGGAGATAGCAGCCTTAAATGACACACTAGATCAAATGGATTTAACTGATAGCTTCAACCCATTTCACCCCAAAGCATCAGAATATATATTCTTTTCAAGTGCACATGGAATGTTTTCTAAGATAGACCACATGTTAGGACACAAAACAAGTCCCAATAAATTTAAGAAAATTGAAATTGTTTCAGGCATCTTCTCTGCCCACACTGTGATGAAACTAGAAATTGATCACAAGAAGAACACTGAAAAACACACAAAGACATGGAAGCTAAATCATATGTTATTAAATAATAAATGAGTCAACAATGAGATCAAGGAAGAAGTCAAAAAATACTTTGAAACAAATGAAAATGAGGACACAACAATCCAAAATCTGTGGGACACAGAGAGAGCAGTCCTAAGAGGGAAATTAATAGTATTGCAGAAAACTATCTAAAAAAAAAAACAAGAAAAAGCTCAAATAAACATATAACTTTACACTTAAAGGAACTTGAAAAAAGAACAACAAATAAAGCCCAATGTGAGAAGGAAGGAAATAATAAAGAACAGAACAGAAATAAATGGAGTCTTAAAAATTCATACAAATTATGAATGAATCCAAGAGCTGGTTCTTTGAAAAAATAAACAAAGTTGACAAACCTTTAACTAGAATCATTTAAAAAAGAGGAGGAGGACCAAAATAAATAAAATCAGAAATGAGAGTGGAGAAACAACTGACAACAAAGAAATACAAAGGATTGTAAGAAAATATTATGAACAACTATATGCTAACAAACTAGACAACCTGGATGAAATGAATAAATTCCTAGAAACATACAATCTTCCAAAAGTAAATCAAGAAAAATCAGAAAATCTGAATAGACAGATTATACCTAGTGAAATTGAAGCAATAATCAAAAAACTAAAAAATTAATCCAAAGCCCTGGACTAGATGTCTTCACAAGTGTGTTTTACCAAAGATTCTCAGAAGAACTAACAACTCTCCTTTTCAAACTATTTATAAAATTCAAAAGGTTTGAAGGCTCCCAAACACATTTTACAAGTCCAGCATTATCTTAATTCTAAAACCAGATATTGACACTACAAACAAAGAAAATTACAGACCAATATCCCTGATGAACATAAATGCTAAAATCCTCAACAAAATATTAGTAAATCAAATACAGCAATGCATCAAGAAGATCATACACTATGATCATGTGGGATTTATTCCAGGAATGCAAGTTTGGTACAATGTTCTCAAATCAATAAACATGATTCACCACATAAACAAAATGAAAAATAAAACCACATGATTATATCAATAGGTATAGAAAAAGCACTTGAGAAAATCCAACACCCAGTTATGATAAAAACTCTCAGCAAACTGGTATTAGAGGGAACATACCTAAACATAATAAAGGCCATATATGACAAACCCACTGACAGCATCATATTCAGTGGGCAAAAATACAAGCATTCCCCTTAAGATCAGGAATAATACAGGCATATCTGCTTTTACCTCTCTTATTCAAAATAGTACTGGAAGTCCTGGCAACAGCAATCAGACAAGAAGAGAAATAAAAGGCATCCAAGTTGAAAAGAAAAAATAAAGCTGTCATTATTCACAGATGACATGATACTGTACATAGAGAATCTCAAAGATTCTAGCACAAAGCTATGAGAACTTATAAATGAATTCAGCAAAGTAGCAAAATACAAAATTAATATCCAGAATCAGCTGCATTTTTATATGCTAATAATGAACTAACAGAATGGCAAATTAAGAAAAGAATCCCATTCACAATTCCTTCAAAAAGAATAAAATACTTAGGAATAAACCTAACCAAGGATGTAAAAGAATTGTACTCAGAAAATTATAAGACACTAAAGAAAGAAATAGAAGATACAAGTAAGTGGAAGCACATGCTGTGTTCACAGTTAGGAAGAATGAACATCACTGAAATGTCCATACTACCCAAAGCAATCTATAGATTCAATGAAATTTCTATCAGGATTCCAATGACATATTTCACAGAACTAGAACAAATATTTCAAAAATTTACATAGAACTACAAAAGGTCCTGCATAGCAACAGTGATCCTGGGAAAGAAGAACTAAGGTGGAGGAATCATACTACAAATATCAAACTATACTATAAGGCCATAGTAATCAAAACAACATGGCACTGGCATAAAAACAGACCCACAGATCAATTGGACAGAATAGAGAGACCAGAAATAAACCCACAACTTTATAGTCAATTGATATTTGACAGAGGAAACAAGCACATACAATGGGCAAAAGATAGTCTATTCAATAAGTGGTGTTGGGAAAATTGGACAGATATGTGCAGAAAAATGAGGCCAGATCACCTTCTTACCCCACACACAAGAATAAATTCAAATGGATCAAAGACTTAAATGTTAGACCTGAAACCATAAAAATCCTGGAAAAAAACATAAGCAGCAAAATCTTGAACATTGCTCTTAGCAATATTTTATCTGAAATATCTCCCCACACAAAGGAGGGAAAAGATAAACAAAAGGGATTACATCAAACTAAAAAGATTTTGCACAACAAAGGAAATGATCAACAAAATAAAAAGACAGCCTATAGAATGGGAAAACATATTCACCAATACATCTGTTAAGGGGTTAATGTCTGATATTTATAAAGAACTGACAAAATTCAACACCAAAAAAAAAAACAACAAAAAAACAACCCAATTGAAAAATGGACAATGAACCCGAACAAACACTCAAAGAGAACATATAGATGGTCAATATACATATAAAAAATGTTCAACGTCATTAATAATCACAAAAATGCAGATTAAAACCATAATAAGATACCATCTTACACTTGTCGGAATGGCTAGTCTGCATCAACAAACAAGACGTGCTGGCAAGGATGTGCAGAAAAGGGAACCCTTCTGCACTGTTGGTCAGAATGCAGGCTAGTGCAGCCACAATGGAAAGCAGTATGGAGATACCTCAAAAAATTAAAAATGGATCTGCCTTTTGACCCAGTGATCCCACTTCTGGAAATATATCCAAAGGAACCCAGAACACTAATTTGAAAGAACATAAGTGCCTTTATGTTCCCTGTAGCATTATTTACAATCATGAATTCATGAAAGTAGCCCAAGTGTCCATCAGTAGATGAATGGATAAAACAACTATGGGACATTTAAAAAATGGAGCACTACTTGGCTATAAAAAAGAAAAAATTTTTACCTTTTGTGGCAGTATGGCTGGACCTGGAGAACATTATGCTAAGTGAAATAAGCCAGGCAAAGAAAGACAAATACCATATGATTTCACTCATATGGGGAGTCTAATGAACAAACTGAACTAAGAAGTAAAATAGAGACAGACTCATAGACGTAGAACAGGATGACAGCTTGGTGGGGAAGGTAGGAAGTGAGAGTTTGAGAAAAAAGGAGAAGGAACTCATGGACATGATCAGCAGTGTGGTGATCGCTGTGGTTAGGGGGATTTAAGGGGACTAAATAGTATTGGAAAAATACAATTAAAGTTAAATAAAAAGGAAAGAAAGAAAGTTTGCCAAATTTGGAAATACTCTATGTTTTAAACATACCTTTCTCATGGCACTTACCACCTTGTACTTTACCATAGATATTTGTGTACATATTTTATATTATTTCTTATCCTAGATATCATACTCTTAAAGCCAGGGATTATTGTGATAACTTTTCTTATATGCCCTAAAATATGTTGTTCAGTGCTTTGTTAAACATTTTAGAGCTCCATAATTGTTTATTAAGTGACTATGTGAGGATCAGCCACTTTTTTATATTAAGGAAGTTAGGGATCATCTAGATGTACTATAAATTATTTAAATTATTCCATTTCAATGATTTCCATGTAATTTCAGAATTAGAGTCAGCACAGACTAGAAATAGGAAACTCTTCAATGCTACAAACATTTTGGCAACTCCTTATCCGAGAGTTAAATAAAATGGGTTTTATTTGTCTTAAATGCATATTTTTTAGCTTAGTCAAAATTTGACATTTTCTTGCAAAAAGTTACTGAGCTTCTAAGTTGTCACTTATTTGAAAAACCCGTATATCAAGATTCCATTTGTTTATTTTTGTACTGTATGCAAACCACATGGGCAACTGGAGAAGAATAAAAATATTGCATGAGTTGTGCTCATGCCGATGAAAATATACTAAGCAGTTACAAACAAATTATGTATTTAATTCTGACAGCAAGTTACATCCTCCTAAAATGCAGGTCATAGTTTTATTTTTAGGCATTAGTTTGTATATTTCTCTCTCTTTTTTTTGGTTAGCAGTTCAGAAATTTGGTACTTGTAGATCTTAAAAGCATCTTGTAATTTACTTTTATTTAAAAAGCAAGCATTTGCCAAAAATATCTTTTAATTGAAGGCTGAGGATATAACCAAAACTCAAACTGCTTAGATTTGTCTGGGATATGTTATTTTATAGCTATTTTAATATTTAGATATTAGTACTTTTCATACAATGCATTGCAATGTGAATTAGCATTTTTCTGTAACACATAATTTAGAAATCAGTAAGGTTTAGAAATACTACCAAAATCCTAAACAACACTGTATTTTTTCCTTCCAAGTGATGTATATGTGTATATATATAAATGTGTGTATATGTCTATATATACATATGTAGGCATATGTATATGTGTGTATATATATCCTTTGTATTATTAGATGTATCATCATCACTATTCTCATATTAGACACTGTGAGAAGGACAACAAGCTCACATTTTGGTCCTTGCTCTTTAATAATACAGAATCTGGTGGGAAGATAAGGCAAATTTTCATGTTAATGAGATAACTTAATGAAGGGTACTAAATGGAGTGCCAATTAAGTGGTAATTAGAACCTAAGCAAAGTCTTAAAGAATGGTCAAAGTTTAAATAGGCACTTAACTAATTCTTTACCTCACATAATTATCATAAATATTTGCATTGTATACATGTATCAAATCATCACATGGTACACTTAAACCTTACACAATGTGTCGATTATATCTCAATAAATCTGTAAATTTTTTAGCCTATTGACTCATTCATACCACCCCAAAACCCTTACTTTGATCCATCCCTTGAACATCTCCCTCCTATTCATACAGTGGGTATATAATTACTTAAACAAATTATGATAAATCTAATTTTGAACCTATGTACATTTTCTAAAATTTAGTTTTTTACTACTCTATTTTCGAGCTTATAAAATATTGTTGGGGATATCTTATTGTTTCAATGATGAATATGATACTTCCCTTAAGTTGAAACATACACTTCTCAAAAATAGACACTAGGCATTTTTGTCACTTGGATAAGCTGTGGGAGGTGCAGTCAGGAAGTGCCAGCTTCCTCAAAGTAAATAGAACAGCTAAAGGGACCATTGTAACTAATATAAAATACAAGGTTTGGTTATAATTAATAAAATTAGCTTATTGAGAAGATTTCCAGTTTCTGGTCTGGCATGTAAGGAGCTTGGAAGTTGTCATTCTATCCTATCTTCAAGTAAAAAGCCGAACAAACTGAAAAGTAAACATCTCTCCTCAGATACATCAGAGAATGTGTCAGAGAAGGAGGTCACATGGAAACTACTCCCCACAAAATTAGAAAGACAAACAGGCTGGATACAGAGAATCATACCTGCTGGAGAGGAGTCCCACTAGCAGCAAGCTCCACAGACACTGGAGGGGAAACCTCTGCAGCATCCAGCCCCAGAGCAGGAGAATCTGAGCTCTAATTGGTGAATTTCTGAAGGCTCAGTGTGGATGACAAGTCTGAGAGTGAAAAACTTCAGGGGCGGGGGCCCAGTTATAAGGGGGTTCTCACACTTTTATGAGTTTTATGTCCAGGAACTCAAGCAGTTCTCACAGTGAAAATCTGAAAAAAAAAAAAAAAATCCACTCTTGCTACTGGCAGGGGAAGGGAGAAAGTAATCATTTTGAAATATGCCAGAGCTTTCTGTTCTCCTTAACAAGGCCTGCCTTCAAGAGAAACGATTTCACTGGAGCCTAACAGTTGGGGATTTTAGCAGAGCTGAACTGACGTGGGGGAATGGAAACATTCAGCTCCAGCTCACTCTAGTCTTCTGTGTGCAGGAAGGGAAATACACAATTCTAGGCTCCTCTGGACATCCTGTCCCATTTTACTGTGCGGTTAAAGGGGACAGATCATCTATGAGGACTGAGAAGCACTGTTAAATTTATGATTTAGGGGCACAAGCTCTTTAAAGGACTACAATCAAACTGTAGGACTGTATAATGCTTCCCCTCCTCCCACACCTTACCACCACACCACTAAAAGCCTATTTACTTCAGATTGTTTTATTTAGTACACCATGTTACACAAACTAGAAAAGTTACAAAGTAAAAGGCCAAAAACACAGTTTGCAGAGATGACTAGAATCAGAGTTAGATAGGGTGTGAATGTTAACATTGTCAAACTACAGGATTAAAAAAAAAAGCAAACTATGATGATATGATAGTGCTCTAATAGAAAAAGTGGACATCATATAGAACATACAGGCAATGTAAGTAGAGAAATGTAAATTCTAGAAAGAAACAAAAAAGAAATGTTAGAGATTTCATTTTTTCAAAGGGATATCAGCCAAAGGAGAAAGCCATGTCACAGGTTGTTAGCATGACATAACTTAAATGTTGAGATGTAGAGGACACAGCATGCATCTCAGTCACACGTTTTTCCCCAAGCCCCTCAAACTATAGGGCTGTGTCTGAGTGAATGACCACAGTTGGGCAGGGAAGCCTCACAATATTTTTCCTTCATGGCACACATCAGGAATAAGAATTATAGAGAAGGTTAGGTAGGGTACTGGTGGAGAGTTTTCTAAAAAAAAAAAACACGTTTTCTTTCTAGTATATAATTTGGAGTAAATAAAAATGTAAAGTATTACCAGATATAACAAATATTGAACTTGTACTCTATGTTCAAGTAAAATATATTCATATTTTATATAATTATATTCTATAAATTCATGTTTATAGACTAAACATGTTTATATAGAATAATTCATGTTATTCTATAAACATGAATTTTTGTTTCTCATCAACAAAAATCTCATCAACATGGTTTTTTATATCAGGATTTATGTTTGAGATGACTATTTCTAACTGGATTTAGATGTTTTATATGTTTTTCAAATCCTTAAAGATAATTTTTCCAATAAGAATATAATAAAAATTTAAGTGCTTATACATTTTAAAATGTATAATAAGTTACTTATATATAACATTCCTTTATTTCATTCACAAATATAAGTTGATATTTTTATAGTTGCGTGGTTTTTCTAATAAAAATATTGAGAAAAAACATGTGCATTAATTACATCAATTTCAACCATAAAGTTTTACAAGTTTAGACAATTATATGGACCCATGCATCTCTACAGTGATCAAGATACAGCGCATCTAAGTCATCCTTAAAAATGCCTTGTGCCCCTTTGTAGTCCAATCCTCTTTTCTCTTCAGTTCAGAGGCAACCACTGATCTGCACTTTGTCACTATAGACTAGTTTACATTTTATATTTATGGAATCATATTATATGTACCGTTTTAGTCTGGGTCTTTCATTTAATATAGTGTTTTTGAATTCATTTATATTGTTGCATGTTTCAATAATTCATTCCTTTTTTCCACTGAGTAGTATTTTATTATAAGGGTATATATATAAATATATATATATTTATATATATTATATATTTATCTATATTATATATATAAATATATATATATTTATCTACTCATTTTCCTGTTCATGGTATTTGAGTTGTTTCTACTTTGGCTGTGTTGTGAATAAGGCTACAATGAATGTTGTGTATAAATCTTTGGGTAGACATATGTTTCCATTTCTCTTGAGTAAATAAATATCTAACAGTGAGATGGCTGGGTATGTGGTAGATATAAATTTAATGTTTTAAAAAGCCACTAAACAGTTTCCCATGGTGACTGTTACCATTCTACATTCCTATCAGTAGTGTGTGAGACATCAGCTTGTTCTGCATCCTTTCAACACTTGATATCATCAGTTTTTTACATTTGTAGCCATTTAGGTGAATGTGTAGTAATATCTCACTAAGGCTTTGGTTTTCATTTTCCTGATGGATTATAATGTTGAACATTTAAAAAATTTAATTAATTTGAAATCCAGTTCACATAATCATGCTGAATGCTAAATTCTAATTTGTAGAATTCCTGTGCCTTCTAAAAATAGTCATCTAGTTTGACAACCAAAAAGTAGTTGATAAATTTTGCCTGATTTTAGCCTAGCCTCTGTATCACTCCCCATTCCAACCAGCTGTTCCTTAGTTTTGGGGCTGCTCCCATTAAGATCAGGAATAGAGACTCTTGTAGCAGCGCTACAAGGGCACATCTTGTCCTGGATGCTGAAGTAGATGACGCCATGGCAGATCACTTTGGTGGATGTTCTGTGTGCCATGCAGTAGATCAGCAAGCGTGAAGGTGACTCTCCATGGCCTGTCTACTGGGGAAAGACAGCATAGTATCATCACACTGCTCTACCAGAGTCCCTGTCAGGGAAATCTAAATGAAGGAGCCTGTTTCTGGTGGTCCAGGGTCTATCTACTCCAGGAACTGCACTCCTGCAACTTCTTGGGCAGAACTATGACCATGTATCTAACACCACTCCATCCAGCACTCCATCCAGGTGAGATGCTTTTGACCAGACTCTTTTCACCTGGGGCTTATTATGTAGATTTTTCAAAGTTTCAAGGCAGAACTTTCTCACAGAATTTGTGTGCTTAAGGATTTTAAGACCCGAGGAATATTTAGTGCGGTTGGCTAAAAGTGTATTTTGTATATAAAGTTTTCTTTAAGGATAGACTCTGTGCTGTAGACACATTGTGAATAATGAACATGGAAGAAAATGGCACATTTGAATCTTTCAAAAAATGTTTCCAGGATTCCCAAGTGACAAAATTATAATGGTTGGTATGCAGAAAATGAGGCACCATAACTGATAGGCTTTAAACCATTCTGGGCTTACCTTCGTGATGTGTGATTGAAAAATGGAGCAGCTCTCCTTTTGATTTTCTTTTCCATCTGTTTTTTACATTTAACTAACCAAAGCTATACCATTTATCCCTCAAAATGGCCTCTTTTTATGTGACTCAATTTTTTTCTCTGAAGGCTGGAGCCCATCATGTGCTCTGTAAGACTCTACCCCACATGTCAAGCATTCCACCAGCTGATATTAGCAAGGTAAATGCTTTCTACTTTTGATATTTCTGAGTTAAAATAAGGTAAAAATTTACTTACCACAAAGTTTTTAGCTATGATGGTTAAGACTAAATGATGGGTAAATTAGAATTTGTATTGTTCAGTTTTGTGAGGCCTGTATTTTACGAACAAAAATGAAGTTTCATTCAGTGTACAAAATAAGTGAATCAGTACACATTAATCACAATTGCTTTGGAAAAGGCTATGACATATTTTAAACAAATAAACAATAGATCCTTTCTTCCAAGAAACTTTTCATATAAGAAAAATTGATTTTGTAATTCAAACCAGAAATTACCCTAAATATTCTGCCTGTATTGATTCATTTTGTTTGCCATTTTCTCTGGGCAGTTTCTGTTGACATTTTTCGTGTTTGTAACTTCATAGGCTGCAGTCATTTGTTACCTCGGCATCACCTATCTGCGCCAACATTTGTCATTCTTCCACTGAGTTCGGCTAGAGTTGGGCAATGGGAAGTCAGGGCTGGTGGAATAATGCTGTTTGTTATGTGAAGGTTATCATTAGAGAACAAAATTGTACTTCAAAGACCATGCACATATGGTTTTGACTATAAAGATTGCAGGTGGATGGGAAGAAAGGTTGATTTCAAATTTATTTCCATGATAGGAGAACCTTCTTGAAAGTCTGAGGAAGATTAATTTCCAATTCAAAATTCCTAATATCTGAAACATGATAAGATTTTACAACTTCCTGAGGTACATTTTCGGGATGACCAAACCATCTTCATATGAATCAATGGAACAATTTCATGTAAACCTCAGGATGATAGCATACTGACAGATGTTTGGTAAGAGAATCTTTAGAAAGCCAACACATGTGGAAGGAAATTCATTTGAAAACTTTTAATTAAAAGATTTATAACATTATAGAACTGAAAAATAAATAATTACCTTTTAAATGTGATTCAAATAAAAGCAGAATTTTAAAAATCATTTTCTATTTGAAAAGATGAATTTATTATGTATCCAGTTTAGTTTGCAATGCTGTTCAGCATAGGAGGGCTTCCTTGTGCACTGGAATACTAAAGCTTCTTTGATAATCATTATATGGGCTTTTCTAAAGGCATTTTTTTCCTCCTGTACTTATTTTGCCTCCATTTAAAGAAGGAGTAAAGACTGGACAATCATAAATGAGAATTCAACTTTTAGCAATTATCCTATGCACATTTGCAGTGTAGTATTTTAACATCATCCAGCAATATTTACAATGAAAACAACATACAAGATCACTCAAAAGTCCATTTGTAGGAGACAAATTAAATAAATCAAGTTACAAATAAATACTGCAGTGTTATACCCTACTCCATATAATGACACAGATCTATATATAATGCCATGAAACAATTTCCAGATATAGTGATACCATAAAAAGCAAAGCTGATAACAATATGCGAACTGTACTGGCATTTATGTAAAATGGATGTATAATATATACATCATATGTATAAATTTAGAAACAAAATTGCTGACTCAAACTTTAAGTAAAATATTGCTTTTACCCATTAATATACTACACAGGAGAAGAGAGAAACTGCACAGTCCCCAAGGGAACCACTTTACTCCCTTAACCCCACGTGCCTTCATACTACAAAGATTTTTTACATCTTTGCATTGAAGTAGTTCAGTAACTTGAGAAAGCAGACAGGGGACTTCGTATGAAAATTTCTTTGTTTGGAGTAAGGGTTTCCCTTTCTGAGACATGTTTGTGTGTGTGTGTGTGGTAGTAGCAGTAGTAGTTAGGGTTTCTGTGAGACAAGGGAGCTGCTGTGCTGGGCAGGGGCCCTTGCACTCACACGTCTTGGGTGGAGGTAAACTCTAGCAGAGTAAGCTTGTGGGCACTGCCAGCAGGGGAGGAAGAACTGGTGTCTTTATTATTTCTATTTTTGTGAGAGGCAAGTTTCATATATTCTATAGATTATTTGTAGTTTTTATTGTATTCTTTTTTCTTTTTATTATTGTTTTTCAAGTACAATTGTCTCCATTTTCACCCTACCATGTCCTCCCACCCCACCCATCCCTGCCTCCCATCCTCAAACCTATTCCCTTTGGCTTTGTCCATGTGTCCTTTATACATGTTCCTGGATACCCCTTCCACTATTATCCCTCTTCCCCTCCTCTTTGATAACTGTCAGTTTGTTCTTCATTTCAATATCTCTGGTTGGATTTTTCTTGCTTGTCAGTTTTGTTGATTAGGTTCCACTTATAGGGGAGATCATATGGTATTTGTCATTTATTGCTGGGCTTATTTTACTTAGCATACTGTTTTCTAGTTCCATCCATGCTATTGCAAAGGGTAGGAGCTTCTTCTTTCTCTCCACTGCATAGTGTTCCATTGTGTAAATGTACTGCAGTTGTTTTTTTATTTTTATTTTTTTAATTGTTGTTCTTGTACAGTTTTCTGTCTTTTACTCCCAACCCAGCCCACCACCCCAGCCCTCCCTACCTCCCTCCCATTTCCACCCCCCCTAGTTTTTATCCATGTATCCTTTATACTTGTTCCTGTAAACCCTTCCCCTTTTCCCCTGAAATTCCCTCCCCTGTCCACTCTGGTGACTGTCAGTCTGTTCTCAATTTCAATGTCTTTGGTTATATTTTGCTTATTTGTTTGTTTTGTAGATTATGTTCCTGTTAAAGGTGAGATCATATGGTATCTGTCTTTCACTTCCTGGCTTATTTCACTTAGCATGATGCTCTCCAGTTCCATCCATGCTGTTGCAAAGGGTAGGAGCTCCTTCTATCTTTCTGCTGCATAGAATTCCATTGTGTAAATAAATGTACCATAGTTTTTTTTTATCTGTTCATTTACTGATGGGCACCTAGGTTGCTTCCAACACTTGACTATTGTAAATTGTGTTGCTATGAACATTGGGATGCATAGGTTCTTTTGGATTGGTGTTTCAGGGTTCTTAGGATATAATCCTAGTAGTGGAATAGCTGGGTCAAAAGGTAGATCCATTTTTAGTTTTCTTATTAAATTCCATGCTGCTTTCCATAGTGATTGTACCAGTCTGCAATCCCAACAGTGCACTAGGGTCTCCTTTTCTCCACAACCTCTCCAACACTTGTTGGTTTTTTCTTTGTTTATGATGGCCATTCTGACTGGTGTGAAGTGGTATCCCATTGTGGTTTTACTTTGTATCTCTCTGATAGCTAGTGATATTGAGCATCTTCTCATGTATCTCTGGATCCTCTGTATGTCCTCCTTGGAGAAGTGTCTGTTCAAGTCTTTTGCCCATTTTTTAATTGGGTTGCTTGTCTTCTTAGAGTCATGTAAAGTCTTTATATATTTTGGACAGTAAACCCTTGTCTAAGGTATCATTGGAAAATATGTTTTCCCATACAGTCGGTTCTCCTTTTATTTTAATACTGTTTTCTTTAGCCGTGCAGAAGCTTTTTATTTTGATGAGATCCCATTTGTTTATTCTTTCCTTTATGTCCCTTGCTTTAGGGGACATATCAGTAAAGATATTGCTGCATGATATATCTGAGATTATCCTGCCTATGTTCTCCTCTAGGACTTTAATGGTGTCATGGCTTATATTTAAATCTTTTATCCACCTTGAATTTATTTTTGTGTATGGTGTAAGTTGGTGCTCAAGTTTCATTTTTTTGCAACTAGCTGTCCAGTTCTCCCAACACCACTTGTTGAAGAGGCTACTTTTACTCCATTTTATGTTGCTGCCTCCTTTGTTGAATATTAATTGACCATAGAGAATTGGGTTTATTTCTGGGCTCTCTGTTCTGTTCCATTGGTCCATGTGCCTGTTTTTATGCCAGTATCAGGCTGTTTTGATTACAGTGGCCTTGTAATACAGTTTGATGCCAGGTATTGTTATCCCTCCCACTTTGCTCTTCTTTCTCAAAATTGCTGCAGCTATTCAGGGTTGTTTATGGTTCCATATAAATTTTTGAAGTGTTTATTCTATGTCTGTGAAATATACCATTGGTACTTTAATAGGTATTGCATTGAATCTGTAAATTGCTTTGGGTAGTATGGACATTTTGATGATGTTAATTCTTCCGATCCATGAATATGGTATATTTCCATATGTTTGTGTCTTCCTTGATTTCTTTCTTCAGGGTTGTGTAGTTTTCTGCATACAGGTCTTTTACTTCCTTGGTTAGGTTTACTCCTAGGTATTTTATTTTTCTTTTTGCTATATCGAATGGAATTTTTTTCTTGACTTCTGCTTCTGCTGTTTCATTGTTGGTATAGAAAAATGCCTTTGATTTCTGGATATTGACTTCGTATCGGCTGTTTGTTCAATTTCATTTATTAGGTCAAGCATCTTTTTGGCCGAGTCTATAGGGTTTTCTATGTACACTATCATGTCATCTGCAAACAATGATAGTTTTGTTTCCTCTTTTCAATTTAGATGCCTTTTATTTCCTTTTCTTGTCTAATGGCTGTGGCTAAGACTACTAATACTATATTGAATAGAAGTGGTGAAAGTGGACAACCTTGTCTTGTTCCTGATCTTAGTGGAAAAGATTTTAGTTTTTGCCCATTGAGTATGGTGTTGACTGTAGATCTCTCATATATGGCATTTATTATATTGAGGAATGCTCCCTCTATTCCCAATTTGCTTGGCATTTTTATCATAAATGGGTGTTGTACCTTATCAAATGCTTTTTCCACATCTATAGATACGATTATGTGATTTTTGTCTTTGCTTTTGTTTATGTGATGTATTAGATTTACTGATTTGTGAATGTTGAACCATCCTTGCATCCCTGGGATGAATCCCACTTGGTCATGGTGCATTATCTTTTTAATGTGCTGCTAGATGTAGTTTGCCACTATTTTGTTGAGGATTTTAGCGTCTATGTTCATCAGCAATATTGGCCTGAAGTTTTCTTTCTTTGTTGTCTCTTTATCTGGTTTTGGGATTAGGGTGATGCTGGCTTCATAAAAAGAGTTTGGGAGTCTTCCTTCATTTGGGGTTTTTTGGAATAGTCTGTGAAGGACAGAGGTTAGCTCTTCCTTAAATGCTTTGTAAAATTCTCCTGTGAAACCATCTGGTCCAGGGTCTTTGTGGTCAGGAGTTTTTTGATTACTACTTCAATTTCATCTGCTGTTATTGATCTGTTCAGGCTTTCAGCTTCTTCATTGAGTTTTGGGAGATTATATTTTTCTAGAAACTTGTCCATTTCACCTACGTTTTCAAATGTCTTGATGTACAGTTCTTCATAGTAATTTCTTACAGTCCTTTGTGTTTCTGTGGTGTCAGTTGTAATCTCTCCTCTTTCATTTTGGATTGTGTTTATTTGGGTCTTCTCTCTTGTTCTTGATGAGCCTGCTTAAAGACTTGTTAATTTTGTTTATTTTTTTCAAAGAACCAGCTCCTGGATACATTGATCCTTAGAATTGTGCTTTTAGTCTCTATGTCATTTAATTCTGCTCTGATCTTGGTTATTTCCTTCCTTCTACTTGCTCTGGGCTGTCTTTGTTGTTGTTCCTCAAGTTCTTGTAAGCATAGGGTTAAGTTGTTTGTTGGAAATGTTTCTCTCTTTTTTAGGTAGGCCTGTATTGCTATGAACGTCCCTGTCAGGACTGCCTTCGCTGTGTCCCATAAGTTCTGGGTCATTGTGAGTTCATTTTCATTTGTTTCCAGAAACTTTTTGATTTCCTGTCTAATTTCATTCTTGAACCATCCATTGTTTAATAGTATGCCATTCAATCTCCATGATTTTGAGGGTTTTGGGTTTTTCCCCTTGGGACTGGTTTCTAGTTTCAGTCCTTTGTGGTTGGAGAAAATGCTTGATATGATTTCAATTTTCTTGAATTTGTTGAGGATTGTTTTGTGTCCTATCATGTGATCTATCTTTGAAAATGTTCCATGTGCATTTGAAAAAAGTATGTATTTAGTTTCTTTGGGATAAAGGGCTCTATATATATCAGTTAAGTCCATTTCATTTGGAGTGTTGCTCAATGCCACAATATCTTTGTTGATATTTTGTTTAGAAGATCTGTCCATTTTTGACAGTGGGGTGTTAAAATCCCCTACTATAATTGTGTTGCTGTCAATATCTTTCTTGAAGTCCTCAAAGATTTTCTTTATGTATTTGGGTGCTCCTATGTTGGGTGCATATATGTTTATGATGTTTATGTCTTCTTACTGGATTCTTCCCTTGAGTATTATGAAGTGACCCTCTGGGTCTCTCTTTATGGCTCGTCTTTTGAAGTCTATTTTGTCTGATATGAGTATTGCTACCCCGGCTTTTTTTTTCCTGTCCATTTGCTTGGAAAATGTGTTTCCAGCCCTTCACTTTGAGTCTGTGCAGGTCTTTCATCCTGAGGTGGGTCTCTTGTAGGCAGCATATGTGTGGGTCATGCTTTCTTATCCATTCAGCTATTCTATGTCTTTTGATTGGAGCATTTAATCCATTTATATTTAAGGTTATTATTGATAGGTACTGATTCATTGCCATTTTTATACCTATGTTTCTCTCTCTCTCTCCCTCTCTTCCTTCCTTTTCTTAAAGCAGTCTCTTTAGCATCTCTTGCAGACCTGGTTTGGTAGAGGTGTATTCTTTTAGACTTCTTTTGTCTGGGAAGCTCCTTGTTTGGCCTTCTATCTTGATTGAAAGCCTTGCTGGGTAAAGTAGTCTTGGTTGCAGGCCTTTGGTTCTCATTACTTCGAAAATTTCTTGCCATTCTCTTCTGGCTTGGATGTTAACATTGAGAAGTCAGCTGCTGACCTTATTGGGGCTCCCTTGTATGTTACTTCCTTTTTCTCCCTTGCTGCCTTTAAGATTTTCTCTTTGTCTTGGAATTTTGCCATTTTAATTATGATGTGTCTTGAAATGGGTTTCTTTGGGTTCCTCTTGATTGGGACTCTCTGTGTTTCCTGGATTTGTGTGACTTTTTCTCTCATCAAATTAGGGACGTTTTCCATCATTCCTTTTTCAAATAGGTTTTCTATCCCTTGCTCTTCTTCTTCTCCTTCTGGTATCCCTATTATACAGATATTATTATGTTTCATATTGTCTTGCATTTCTCTTAATCCATGTTCATTCTTTCTTACCCTCTTTTCCATTCCTTGCTCCTTCTGGATGTTTTTTTCTACTTTGTCCTCCAACTTGCTGATCTGATCTTCTGCTTCATCGATTCTGCTTTTCATTCCTTCCACTGTGTTCTTCAGTTCAGAAATTGTATTCTTCATTTTCTCTTGGCCCTTATTGGTAGTTTCTATTTCCTTTTTCATGTTGATATAGTTTGCAGTGAGTTCATTGTAGCTTCCCTGTAGTTTCTGGTAGCTCATCGAGAGCTCATGGAGCTTCCTGACAACCACTGCTTTGAACTCAATATCTGATAGTTGAGTTTCCTCTGTCTCATTTAGCATTCTTTCTGGTGCTTCTTCCTTTCCCTTCATTTGGGGATTGTTTCTTTGTCTTCCCATTTTTCATGAGACTCTTCTTGTTAGCCTCAGCTTCTTAAATTGATCTGTTCTGGCTCCCTGGGTTTATGGTGTGAACTTCCGTGCTAGAATACCTGTGAGATTCAGTGGTGCAGTCTCCTTCAGGTTGTCTGATGATCACAGCTTCCACTGTCTCAGCTGTTAGAATGTCCCCTTTTGGGGACCAACTCTGTTTTTTTCACTATTGCGGGGTTTTTTTTGTTTGTTTTTGTATCACTCATGGGTATTTTAAAAGTGAAAAGTGGAAGAAAAAATGAAAAAAGAGTAAAAAAAGAGGAAGAAAGAAGAGATGCAATTGGAAGAAAAGAAGAAAGAATAGAACAAAAAAGAAGTAAAGACAAGCAAAAGGAGTTGAGGTGTAAAAAAGATAAAAATAATAAAAAATTATGAGAAAAAAACCAACGAAGAAACAACAACAACAAAAAACTCTTCCTGTTTTCACACTTGCCAATCTGGATCTTCTGGTCTTGCTGGCTGCAAAGGCCAAGGGGTAACAGTACCGCTTTTATCCCTGTTAAGTACTCAGTTATCTTTGGGCTACTCCTCCCAGGGCTAGCCAAGAGCCTCCCTGCACAGAGCCTTGGGTGTTTGTTCCAAGCTTCCTGGGGAGCACGCACTTTCCCGAGTTCATTGGTGTGAGCTCGGGTTTCCTATGCCATGCACTCACCCCAATTTCACAGGAGTGAGCTCTGGGTTTCCCATGGATCACCTGCACTCCCTGGGTTCCTGGCATGGGCCACAGGTCTCCGGTCATACAGCTGTCCACTGTCATGCACAGGTGCAAGTGCCCACAGTTGTGCGCGCAATTGTCTCTGATTTTGCATTTTGTGCACTGGCGCCTTCGGTTGTGCAGGCGTCTGCTGTCATGCAGGACCCAGCTCCCTCCCTAGAGCCCCTTGGCAGGCCTGGCAAGTGCCGGGCCTGGGGCCTCAGCAGCCCTGGTCTCCATGTTGATCCCTGGGCTCTTATTGTTCTAAAGTACTCTTACTTTTTTTTTTTAATCAATGTCTGCTACAACCTTCGATCTCCTACTTTCAAATATGCTGTGTTTCTGCTGGTTGACTGCTCTGTTCCTCCATAGATCAGCCAGTTTCCTCTCCCATGTTCAAGGGGAAGTGGAATCTCCTCCCTCCTACTGCGGCCATATTCCTTCCTCCAGGACTCTTTCTTCTTTATACCCACTTTTCTGGCATTTTCACCCCCAGACAAGCTCCTCAGTCCCTGAACTCTGGCCTCCATGTCTCACATTGCAGTGGAACCACAGTCACATGCTGCCTAACAATGTTTCAGTCAACCAATGGATGGGGCCACATGCTAGAGAGCTGTATGGAGCTCAAAAACCCCTACCACCCAGTGACGTAAAAGCCGTGATAACCTGTACCACAGTTTTTTGATCCACTTGTTTACTGATGGGTACTTAGGTTACTTTCAGCACTTGGGTATTCTATTCTTTAGGGTAGCTAATTCTCTAGTGTAGTGAGATCAAGAAAACAATACTTTTGGGAGTGTTAGAATAAGATGGATGATGAGGCAGAGAATAATAATTATCTTCTCTGAACAAGAAGGGAAGTCACTTTTAGGGGTGGAAAGTGAGGAAGGAGTATCATCTCAGTAAGCATTATCAAAAGAGTAAAACTCTCAGATAGAATATTACCTCTGTTCTTGAGCCCTGGACCCAGACCTGGTGTACTCTGACAACCAGCCCTCCCCTCTAGCAACAGTGGGCCGGGTCAGCATTCCTTTCCTGGTTCCACCATCAGGGATCCACTGAGAGTCTAACTGAGATGCAGGGGAAGAAAAGATAGAGTTTGGGAAACACTTGCTCTTCGCCTCCCACACATGGCCCAGTATCTTCTGCCTTCAGCCCCACTCCAGAAATTTAGAGCCTAATAAAGGCTTATTTGTTGGTTTTTCATTTCCCAGTACAACATCTGACATTCAAAAACAAAGAAACAAACAGAAAAAGTGAAGTAAAAGAACTACAAAGCATGCCAAAAGCATAAAAAAAAAAAAAACACTCTGAAAAGACAAATACACATCAGAACAGGATTTGGGGCTCTAAAACAAAGTAGACTAGAAATCCATAAAATTGAAAACAATAAACTGTTAAAGAGGATCAATGAAACAAAAATTAGTTATTTGTGAAAGCGGATAAAGTTGATAATCTCTAACAAGGCTTACCAGGAAAAAAAAGACACTAATTATCAATATTAGAAAGGAAGGAAAAATTATCACAACTGACCCAATAAACATTAAAATAACAACAAGGGAATACTATGAAACAACTCTCTGTCTACAATCTTGATGACTTAGATAAAATTGACAAATTACTTGAAAGACAAAACTCTAATATTTACTTAAGGAGATATAGCTAACCAGAATAACCCTGTATCTATTAAAGACATTTAATTAAAAATTTAACTCTTTTCACAAAAGAAAGCACCAGGCCCAGATCGTTTGGTAAATTCTACCAAATATTAAAAAGATACATATTGCCAACTTTCTGTAATCTCTTCCAGAAAATGTAAACAGAATGAATACTTCCCAACTTATTTCATGAGGCCAATATAACTCTAATATTGAGACTTGATAAAGACATTACAAAAACTCCAATAACTCTCATAGACATAGATGTAAAAATCCTTAAGAAAATATTAGAAAATTAAATTCAGTAATATGTAAAAAGGATAATCCATTATAACCAAGTGAAGTTTATTCTAAGAATGAAAAGCTGGTTCAACATTTGTAAATCAATTAACCCTAATACTAGCAGAATAAGTAAAGCCATATGATTATTTGAATAGATACAGAAAAAAATTAACAAAATCAATACCCATTTATCATAAATACCTACAGTTAACAATGTGCATAAAACCAAAGGGAACTATAACCCTCAAAGCAAATAACAAGACAAAGATGTCCTTTTTTACCACTCTTATTCAATATCATACTGAATGACCTAGCTAGCGCAATACAGTAAGAAAAAGAAATACAATTTATATGAAGTAGAATGTTATATATGTTTATTATTCATAGATGACCTGATTGTCTATTTAGAAAACACCAAACAATCTGAAAAATATGTCCTGGGAATAATAAATGAGCATAGCAAGATATTATTAGGTCAATATACAACTCAATTGCTTTCCAATAGACCAGCAATAAACAACTAAAATTTGAAACAAAAA